>CAIGRB010149776.1:257710-288062 GCA_903798255.1 Fraxinus quadrangulata
ATAGTATTTGAGGATCTTATGAAATGTATAATTAACTTAATATGAAATTTAAAAAGTAAAAGTTTATGATAAAAACTTAGCCCTTGTTTGACATTTATTTTTTTCTCGTTCTCTTTCTTATTTTTTTTTCTTTTTTTTTTCATTACAACCACACATTCTATCAATAAAATAATATTACACATAAATCAAAAAATTCTCCTTACATTTTAACCACACATTCTTCCATCAATCACTATTCCAAATCAAATTATTCTCCAAAATGGACGTCAAACACAATCTTAAAAAGTGAAAATCGAGGCAAAAAAGAGGGACGTACATTGATCAAATGTTTGGTGGCATTAAAAAATGTAAAAACATAGTTTTGAATAGTGTCTTTTTGAAGAATGTATGATAAAAAATGATAAAAAAAAAATTAAAAATTTACGTATAGAATATTTATTGTATCAATGTAGTCGAAAATGATCCTATAAAAAAAGTTAAAATTAAATTAAAGATCGTTAATCGGGAGCTGTGTGTGAGAGAACGTAGAAAACGTGCAAATGTTGTTCGGATGTAAATTTAACGGCACCGACACCCACCACGGATCCAGCCAAAAAGGCCAACGCTAATATCTAGAACAAAGCCGCCTCTAGACGCGTGGCTCACACGCTAATCTTTCAGCTAATATTTGATTTTTTAGTACAAACAATAGAATTATGGACACAATCCCCAATCTTTTCGAAATGTAGCATTTTTTACTCTTGCCTTTTAAAACAGAGCATGTAGATATCTAATCTTTCATCTTTGCGGATTCTGGTTACCGTTAAATAGTCAGATTCAGATCATTATATATTTTTTGGAATTAAATAGAAATAAAAAGAGAAAAGGAACGCAATCTAATAATTTAACATATTACAAATTTAAATTAGCTAAACAATTATTGCTTTGAAAATTAAAATAGCAAATATTTTAGCAATCCGTGAAATAGGTTTGAGATTATTTTCTTATTATCCTATTTTAATATTTCATCTAAATTAGAAATCACAATGTAAAATTTTAATATTTGATAGAGATTAAAATCAGATTTTTAATATATTTTGATAAAAGTTGATGAAACGTGTGAATCTCATCAAATATGTAATTAAAATTAATTACTGAGTTTGATTTTATATCTTAATCCCTGTCAAACGGACGGGGGCTTATATTTCTCTCGTTGTAATAAATTAATACTCATTCCATGAAGAGCCCCAACTATAGCGTCACCACGATAGATCTTCCTACAACAGGTTGAAGACAACAACCCTTGACGATGCAGCAGTGATGCAAAAGAGGAAAAACTAGCTAGGCATGACTAGTCTTCTTCGTCTTCCCTTTGGCCACCAGACATGCAACCAACGGTGGCTTCATCACATATGAGTTTTACGGGACTCAGCCTTCACATGTCATTAGGCAACTACTGCAGGTGCATGTAGAGATGGCTCAAGCAATTTGGAGGCATTAGGAATTAGCGATTTGCGCGACACATATCATTTTGACAATTACCGGTGGCAATATCATCTACGATTTAGTAATCAAAGACCGTGCTTCCATCGTTGATCGTCATCAATGGAAAAAATATTCTTTCTTCATTTTCTGTTTTAATATTATATTATTCGTCTAAAGTCACTTACATTATCATCTATCACCAGAAAACACGAATAACATAGGTATTACTCGTTTAAAACAACTCTATACTACTGCTCATCATCATCATAAAACACGAATAATACAATATATTACTCGTTGAAACCATTTTTGCACCATTGTCTGCCATCACCATCAAAATACAAGAGTAACACATTATGTTATTTGTCTAAAATCACTTCACACCACGACATACTATGTTAGTAGTTTGAAATCATTGGCATTCTTGGTCTAGATCATCCACTAACATTATTGGTCCAAATTAACCCACACCTCAAGCATATCACCACTATTTCCGATTGACACCACATATATCTAGAATCTGGTTAAAAAATTCATTGTCGGCAAATCCTCACCTCTACCAACTCCTCCAACCAAGATATCCTACGTAAATGATCCACCAAAATTCATACTATCCTATCACTAAGATCGATTGTTGTTCCTACTCGATGGGTGAGTCTTGATGTCAAGCTCTCTTCTATCTTTGCACTCGAAAACCAATCTCTGTCTTACTGTACGTGTTTGTCAAGTATTAGCCAAGATAGAAGGGCGTGATCCACCAAAATTAACCATAACTTGGGTCCTTTTAATAAAATAGTCATTTTAATTATCAAAAGCACCAATAATAATTTAAAATTAAAACATAAAAATTGATCTGAGAATTTTCATTCTAGTCCTAGATGCTCCTTTGTACACGAGATAAGATCTATTGTCTCCATTTTGTTGTCTTATTTGATGTTCCTTCTAAAATCTTAATACCTCGAGTATTAGCAATAGGAAGATGCTATTTAATTATCCAATTCAAAGTTAAAACAAAAATGATATTTGTTAGACGTGAATTTCACACGTCTAGTAGTTGAAAATTAAGCTCATGCTAGTTATTTTATTGATATTGTGTTATTTTGTATTGCTTAGGATGCCCATGCATTAGACAATATTGGTCATTGAAGTACTAAAAAAGAGAAGAAAAAAGTGATAAAAATATGCTTTGAAATCAGTAGACGGATATGTATGAGAAGAAAAATGTCAAATGTTACCAAGGTTTCTGCGTTTAAAAACAAAAGTCGATGGGTAAAAGATGACAAAATACCCCGCTCCATCTTGCATTGCCCAAAGAATATCGGCACCTTCCAAAAATTGCAAGACAAGGAGGGTCATGCTACCTCGTTGCCATTCTCCCGAGTAACGACATGCTCACAAATTTTCCTTGTTGCGGTTCAAAAGAAATTTGGGTGATTGGCAATTACGGATCATTACTATGTGCACATGGTAAAAAATAAGAAAATGATTGTTGTACATTATCATTTATATAATCTTTTACGGATGAGGTGTCGAAAAGAAAGTGAAAAGGTTTTTCTTCAAGAATAATGTTACTTGCAGTCGCTCACTATCTTAATCGTCCTACATGACATATATGTGAAGGTTAATAATTTGATGCATTAATATAGTAATTTTCGATTGTTTCATGTATCAAATCCTTAACCATCATATGTATGTTATATAGGATGACTATGGTAGTAAGCGATTACAAATAGTTGAGGAGATTTTGACTCAATCAAATCTTGTTATATTATCTATTAGTAAATAAATATGTAAATAGGGATGTACACGTAGAACAATCGAAAATAAAATCACAACAATCCACTCCTCAGTTTGACCCAATTCCGACCGTTAAAATCCAAGCCTGAAATTGACCATACCACCCAGCGGAACCTACGCTGCAATCTGCAGAAACAGCATCCCTGAAAACTGAACAAAGCCAAGAATTTCATCATACCATTCCCATCTCCTTAAAGACTGTGCCCCCTCGCTCCCACCCTTCATCTCATTCTCTTGCCCCTTTCACCTAACATCCCTGTGCCGGAACAATATTCTATAGATACAACATTTTACATTCATTATTCATATATTACCAAACATAGCCATCAATCTTTTCTGTCTACTCCCGAACCTGCAAATTGGTCCACAACGACCATCCACCATTTAGGTATCTGTGATTTTAGTAATGTGTGCTATTTCTTCCATCACTGGGACTGTCTTCCCTTGGATTCTCTCTCTTTATACCGTGTTTTACGTCGCCAAACAGTAACTGCACATAGCTCTCACTCTCAGGCTCCATAACTCGGGAATTTACTATTTCAGACGAATTTTTACCCATGTCGCTGTTTCTGAGGACCATTTTATGCTCCTGGACATGAAATTTTTGTGAGAGAGACGTTTACGGGTGAAAGAGGCAAAAGAAAAAGCGTAACGGAACTCACTCAACAGTGTGCTGACAAAGGCAGTCAATTAAGACGTGTTCTAAATGAAAAATCTGTGTTTATGGCTCAAGAAAATTGGTACTAAAATTCCTTTTCTTCTTAAACTCAATTTACAGGTCTCGTGTTGGAAGCTCCCTCTAAGAATCGGCAAAACAGTATTTTTCGGGCTCAGTTTTATATTACATTTCTCTACCAAACAATAAATTCAAACGGTTCCAACCCACAACTAATATATTTACCTCGGTTGCTCCTCAATTTCACCTACGAAAAAAAAGATAACGATTATGATTTGTAGCCACTAAAGCAAAAAAGAAAAACAATAAAAAGAGAGCACAAGACGAAAGCAATAACACAAAGTTGACAACTGATTTTCTAAGCAGCCGATTTTTCCTCTCTACTAAGGCCACATGTTTCTTCTCACTTTCATACATACAAATCACACACATTACGGCTAGGGTAAATACACTACATACATATGTTATATTAGACTTTAGTTGGACCAATAAAATGCTTAAATGAGTTAAGATTCAAAGTCATCCAAAAAATAATATATATAGGTCACGAGCAACATTAATTCTTTAAACTCCTTCCAAATCCCCACATTATTTTCGAATCGAGATTGTTAGTAAAATTTAATCCAAATATCAAAACCCACATGTTTACTGGTGCGCGTAGACACCTCCCTATCTCATACTCCACCACGTGGTTTAGCACTCTGTACGTCCAGCCAACACCCCCATAACCTTATGCTCCACTACACTTTTTCACGTCCATCTTTCTAATTTTTTATTGATAAATACTTCTAATTCTTGAGCAACTGCGCTCCCAATATCTACTAAATTACTTTGCATGCTTCAAATTGTTATCTTTTTATAGATGGATCATCATTATTGTTAGTCTTGAGCTATAATTTTCTGCAATGGCTTATATTCTTCGGTTTCGAAAGCTTTGCTTTCTTGAGCATGTCAATTATTCTTCCCGTGATCAACCAAAAACTGATGAGAAGAAATCAATTGAAACGCCTAACGTTGAGAGTGAAAATCAAGGTGCTGTTTCTGCTGTGTTAGAAGGGAACCCGAAAAGGAAGAAGCAGAATAAACAATCCAAAGAATGGAGGCGCATGGATTCATGCTGTTGGATAATTGGGTACATGTGCACCACCTGGTGGTTGCTCTTGTTTCTATTTCATTGTTTGCCTGGTAATTTGCCTGGACTTAAGGTGCCTGAGCAGCCCGGAGCGAGGCTGAAGCGTGAAGGCCTGACCGCTCTCCATCCCATTGTCTTGGTGCCCGGCATTGTCACCGGAGGACTGGAGCTGTGGGAGGGAAAGCCTTGTTATGATGGTCTTTTCCGCAGGCGGCTTTGGGGTGGTAGCTTTACGGAGATTTTCAAGAGGTTTGAATTGCATAATTGGATTTTGTTTTGTGTTTCAGTTTTAGGATATTGATTACGATTTTGACACCCAATTGAGCATTTTGATGAAATTTTAGGCCTATGTGTTGGTTGGAGCATCTATCCTTGGACAATGAAACAGGACTTGATCCGCCAGGGATTCGGGTTCGGGCTGTCCCGGGACTGGTTGCAGCTGACTATTTTGCTCCTGGATATTTTGTATGGGCTATTCTTATAGAGAATTTGGCACGCATTGGCTATGAGGGGAAGAATATGTATATGGCTGCTTATGATTGGAGATTATCCTTTCAAAATACAGAGGTACAAGGGACCTTCACTTGCCATATTCATGGTTCAATTTTGCAAATACCAGTGGTAGTATTTAAATTTAAATAAATGTGACCATTTTAAAGCATTTAGACGAGGTGGTTCAATACAATGTTCATTCCTTTTTTCTATTGTTTATCAATGTTAAGAATTAGGTATGCACAAGACAGTTTGAATTGAGTTGATCTTTATCTAATACACTAATAATTGAGGCATGATCAGATAAGGGACCAAACACTTAGTAGATTGAAGAGCAAAATTGAGCTTATGTATGTAACAAATGGCAATAAAAAAGTGGTGGTGGTGCCTCATTCAATGGGGGTAATCTATTTTCTCCACTTTCTTAAATGGGTTGAATCACCTCCACCCATGGGAGGAGGAGGTGGCCCTGGTTGGTGTGCCAAACACATTAAGGCAATAATGAACATCGGTCCGGCGTTTCTTGGCGTTCCAAAAGCTGTTGGGAATATCCTGTCTGCTGAGAGCAAAGATGTCGCCTTTATCAGGTTAGTCTTTATTATATATGCTCATTCCACACTATATATATGATGTTGTTAGTTTCTCTTTGATTGATTAACAAAAATGTATTTAATTTCCTAAATGTGATGTTACCAAAGTATTTTCGACGTTGTGTGAAACAAGGAATTCAAGCAAAAGCCTTAAAAATACGATGTTGGAGTCCACCAAATTAAAAATATATAAACTCACGAAATTTTATTAAAGTAAGATTACCAAAAACGATGAATTAACCATTTATTTATAAGGGTTTACATGAAAACCTAGTTTAAACAACTAAAATTGCACTAAAACTTTAAAAGTAGTTTTTGAGTCCTAAATGAGCTCGGATGGCCAAAATTCATTGTATCATTACTACTATATATGTAATGCGTTAAGCCTCAGTCCCTACTGTAGAAAGCAATAATAAACGAAAAGGAAAACAAGTAACGCCCACACAATTTATAGTGGTTAATACTCCCCTTACCACTGCAGATTTTCACTATAATGAAGCGGAAGAATTCAGAATTCAGAATTTTTCATACTAACTCCTGCAGTGAAAAAGACGCCCCCCCCAATATATATAGGATTATGAGATAAAATTGAAGTGGAGACGATGAGTGTAAATTTTGATTAACCTTCATACAATCCAACAAATATATTCTAAATATATTGTTAAGTTTATACCACATCATTTTACTTGTGCAGTTAGAGAAATTATTTTAATGTTTCCTTTTACATTTCCCTGGTGAAATAATTATACATTACATTGTCAACAATAGAACTGAATTAGTTTCATCACAATGTAAATATAAAGAATTATGTGGAAAAAAACATTATGGCACAAGGTACTCAACTTTTGCTTATGATAATTGCAGAGCTATGGCTCCAGGTCTTTTAGATTCCGAATTTCTTGGATTTCAAACTTTAGAGCATGTCATGAGCGTCTCAAGAACATGGGACTCCATAATTTCTTTGATACCTAAAGGAGGAGAGACCATTTGGGGTAACTTGGATTGGTCTCCAGAAGAAGGCCATGTATGTGATTCAGCAAAAAAAAGGTACATTAATGGGAAGAATGAAAATAGTAGTGAAGGCGGGACCAGTTTCCGAGTACAAGAACTAACAAAGTATGGACGGATTATTTCTTTTGGGAAGGCATCATCGGACTTGCCGTCTTCACACCTCCCTGTTATTGGTTCTAAGGTATAACTTTCCCGTCTTTTAATGTTGCAATTCATGACTACTCTTTTCTTATAGGATATTGAACTGCGTCAAATAAATAAGAAGCCCAACAAAGCTTTGCTAAATGAATTACTCTTGATGTCATTTGAATTTAAAAATCCTAATTGTTATCTTTATTCTTCAAAATAAATGAGCCCAGAAACAGGAATTTGTTCACGGTGATAGCTCCCCAAATTCCTCCTCATCGTGTGGCAATGTATGGACCGAATATAATGAGATGAGCCAGGAAAGCATCCAAAAAATTGCTGAGAACAAAGAATACACTGTGAGAACTCTATTGGATCTACTTCGCTTTATTGCTCCAAAGATGATGAAGCGGGCTGAAACTCACTTCTCACACGGAATAGCTGATGACCTAGACGATCCAAAGTACAACCATTATAAGTACTGGTCTAATCCACTTGAGACTAAGTAAGCATAAAGATTCTGTAATGCTGTTACAATCAACTTCATCTTCATGTACTTGATAAGGGCTTCGCAATGATAACAAGCAGAATAAACATATGTTTCATTTATTTCTTTTTAACATATTCTTTATTCAGGTTGCCTGATGCTCCAGATATGGAGATTTACTGTCTATATGGGGTCGGAATTCCTACGGAAAGATCTTACGTGTACAAACTATCACCCCCTGGAAGGTGCAAGACCATTCCCCTACAAATTGATAGCTCAGCAGATGGAAGTGACAATGGATGCTTAAAGGGTGGAGTATACTTTGCAGATGGAGACGAGAGTGTACCAGTTTTGAGTGCGGGTTTCATGTGTGCAAAAGGGTGGAAAGGAAAAACACGGTTCAACCCATCTGGCATTGCTACATACATAAGAGAGTACGAGCACAAGCCACCAGCTAGTTTGCTTGAAGGGAGAGGACTAGAGAGTGGTGCACATGTCGATATAATGGGAAATGTTGCCTTGATTGAGGATATTTTACGCGTAGCTGCTGGAGCATCCGGTGCAGAGTTAGGGGGCGACAGAATTCATTCCGATATCAAGAAAATGTCCGAGAAAATAAATATTCGACTGTAACTGCAGATTACCTTGATGGAGAGTCAAACACCTTAACACAGCGAAAACTAGAGACAATCAAGCATCAACAACAATCAAACAGCTGAATTTAGAGGTCTGCAACCTATCAACGATGACTTTGACATTGACAATAATATTCTAATTTGAAAGACTGTAATGTTGTCACTACTTGTAATCAAATACCCGTTTTTGTAGCTTTTCTTTGCATAATTGAATCGTCTGAAGTCCACTAATTTCAAATGAGAATGCATGAGAAAATTTTCCATATGATTTTACCAAAATTAAGCCTGGTGCTCGAACATTGATGGGAGACATTTTCTCTACCCCTCTTGCCCTGAGCACAGGTCTTTAAATAGGATTCACGACATGTCAAGCCTTAGGTAAGATTATTAGCTTTACATCAAATTAAATCGAGTTATGTTACATTACCAGATTGATTTACCAGAATTGTGCCAGATTAACACTTGGTGACAGTTCATTGATAGTTGGGTCAAAAACATTTTCCAACCATCAAATCACAATTTGCCAACTCATTTTGGCAATTTGATTATGGTAACATCATCGGGCAAAGTAGCAAAATCAATTAAAACACATGCTCTGTGTGGCCCCCATCAATTCCTTCGAGTTTTATTCTTGCAAACGTACTTTCTAGGCGGGAGACATTCAAGAATTAAACTTTTATAATTGACACTCAAATTGTACTATTAATTATCTTAAAGCGTAAAAGTTAATTTCATTTCTTGCCATCCTTCAAATCAATATACTGTAATTAAACAAATTGACCGTGAGTTTTTCCCATTGCATCATAAGTAGAAAAGGTGAATTACAGACATAGCTCAAGTTAAGCAAAGGTAAAGCGTAGTATTTGGGTTCTTTATAAGTAAATTATAAGCCCTATATGAAACTTATTAAAGTTACTATTTATAGTGCATTAGAACATAACAAAATGCTCCATCTTGCCACTACTCTGCAGCCAGAAATTGGCTATTTCTACTCAGCTCAAGCTGCAATAATGGCTGGTAGTAAGCCACTGTAGCGAAGAAATGCATCTGGTGAAGGTTCACGTCCACGAAACTCTAGGAAAACCTGTAATGTAAAAGAAGATGACTTTAGATAATGCAAATTTTCTCCTCAATAGGAGGGAAAAAAATGAATATTCAATAAGCATTTTTCGTCATGGATGGAAAATAGGAGTAGCTCTAAGGTGAAGACATATTGGCACGTTAGGATTAGAGAAAAATTATAAAGTTTTAGATTTAAGAGAGTGGATTCATTAACGTGCTTAAACAAATAAACAACGGTTCCTAGCTTTATGCATTCTAAGCCTGGATATTACCATGTTCTCCAGATATTTGATGCGCTTGAACAAAATCACCTGTCCTAGCAAATTGCAGAATACATAATTTTCTTTATGTTGCATTACCTCGTTGGGCGATTTTCCACCTCCAAGGGCAAGGACCGTTTCACGAAATCTGATGCCCATTTCTCTAAGAGTCTGTTGAAGAAGATGGAGGTGATTTGAGTTAATTACACAAGTTATAAGGTTCACAAAAGCATTGGTAGGTACTATCAAGGGAAAAAAGCACTAATATAACAGAATGCAAATCCTACAGCCTCACCTGGTCATTGTCCAACCCAGCCTCCTCAAATGCCGAAAAGGCATCATAAGCTAACACCTCAGCCCACTGAAAAATAAGAATACTTGGTATTAAGATGTAAGAAAAAAGTACAAGTAAAAAGAAGTTTCTTGCATAATTAAACATGACAAATTTGTTTGGGAGATGTTATTCTGAAATATAGTCAGACATGCAAACTCACAGCATTCTTAGAAAATCATATATATGTGTAAGAGTAAAAAAGTAAGCATAAAGAAATAATCGTGCTTCTCTCAATATACTTGCGGAGTAAATCTTTATACCGACATATGAAGATCAAACATGACTGGATGTGACCAAGATATGGAAACTATTAATAATATCATGAATACTGGATTTGTAACTTTTATAATTGATTTGCAAGGAATGAACTTTGACAAGAACTTTTATAAATGCAAACAGAGTAATTGAAATCACCTGATAACTGTAATATCCAGCTGCATATTTATCTGCAATTTGCATATTCAAATAAGAAATTATTAATTTATTAAGAAGATTGTACACTGGCTCGGAAAATGTAATAGTGAGCTACCAGCGAAGATGTGATCAAAACTACAAAGAAATCTGTCCTCTGGAAGTAGTGGGATTATATGTGTCTTTTTCCCTACTCTTTGATCAATATCATATATAGATTCTGGTCCACCTGGTACATAATTTGAGTGAAGCTCCAAATCAATGCCAGCATAACGCAGCTGAAAACAACAAAATGGTATATAATTATACATGAAAATCTATAGAAAATAATTAACGACGTATCCGATTGTGTTTGCAGCTTACTCTTGATGCTGAAACGGTAAATCTGTTATAACCCCTTAATTTCTTTAATGTGAGGTGATACAAATCCTTCTGGATATTTTTAGTAAGGAATTTCCAGATAGGTAAAAGCCTAGCTTCACGTTATTCTATTAATTTGAAGAATTAATCAAGAAGTGACATAAACTTTGAGAATCATTTTACTATCTCTCACTTTTCTGAGTGATGCTATTAATCAGTTCGATATAATAAGAAACTGCAACTTAATGTTACCTATATAAGTAATCAACAATCAATCAACTATTAACAAAGCCCACGATAGAGAGACGAAATAATATATAATTAAATTAGAGCATCTTCAAGAAACTCTTTAAACATAAGATACTTTTTATTTTAAAGAGTCAATCCTTAAAAATTATGCTCCATGAAACTCTGTAAATTAATATTTTAATTTAGAAAGTGAATTTGGCTCTTCACCACTCTTAATATAATTAAATGCATTCAAAGAATTTCAATTTTCAATGGAGGAAAATAATATAATAATTTGGAGGGAAGCTAACGAAAATAAAAAGATGGAGAAAAATAATAAATATTTTTTGGGAGTAATAAAATTAAGTATTAAATATAAAAAATATTTAAAATTGTTACTTTCTAAATTTATAGATGCTATCTAAATTTTAGAATATGTTTTTTAAAAATAAAGAGTCTGGAGATGCTCTTAGTGACTGCATACTTGGTGGGATTTAAAATCGGAATTGTGTAATCCTTGTGCCCCAGCCTTTGCCACATGAGCTATAGGCATCATTGGCTTCCACATTTACCTGGCGAAGTAGCTGTGAACCTGCCCTAAATGTCCTTGCTGAAAGCATGTTTAAGCATAAGTCTTCGGGAAGACTTTCTCCGGTTTTATAATGCTTGGCAATGCTCATAATTATGTCCCTGCGAGAGGAAGATTCCATGAACCACTGACCATAGATAATGAATTTGTTAAGTGGTATATGAATATACTAAATTAATGAATTTGGTGGAGTTATAATTAGAATAAATGTTTGTTCCTCTCTATAACAGATTAAACCTTTACATCGAGTGGTTCAAGTGCACTAATAGCAATAATAAATACAGAAAGACTGAAGTCTTTGTATAGTAAGTTGTAGAAGAAGCAAGAATCTGACGTTTAGTATGGGAGAAGATTCAAATCTCAGATCATAAAATTTTTAATCGCATGTCATGAGAGTTTAGGTTACATCTGCCAAAAATATGAGAATCTAATTATCATGCACCACAATACCATAAAATGTTATATTATTCTCTATAGCACATTGTTTTGTGTGAACTATATTTGTGGTCGAAATTGCTTATTTCTTCAGTACTTGCTATATAATTGCTAATATAACAAGAGAATAAAATGGTGAAGTCTGAATACAGGTAATCATTTTCGAATATAATATCTGAAAAATAGTGTATCTATATATGAACTCTGGACTTTGAAGTTGAGAGCTGACTCAGTGACGAAAACGCCATGCCTGATTATCATAATTCAATAATTACAGAGTTTTAATGCCGAACATACAAAAATTTGCCACCATTTCACAAAAGGATATGTAACCAACTCTTAATTCAGAAAGGCTAAATGTAATGCTATGTATTTTCTGAAAATTGATCAGAATACAGATCAATAAATTGAGTCAAAGCTTAAGATCTCTATCCCCAAAAAGAAAAAGACAAATGAGAGAAGCTAGAATTGTAGGTGTACATGGAAATTCACACTAGAGAGGTAGGACTACTCATGCTGTAAAATACTGAAGAAAAATTGGTGGATGTCCAAGGCTATATTTGAAGGAGGACCTGCAAGGAAAATATGTGTATACTAGATAGAATGGGAAAAAAAATAAAAAATAATTGTCTTCTAAAATGATTTATGAAGATCTTGGGACCATAACGCCTGAAACCTGCCATATCCATAATCTGCCATAGTTTACTATAGGTCGAGCTGTTTATACAAATCACTTGGATAAAAACAACTAAAGTCAATCTTGGGCCAAATCGTCTCCTTGCAACTTAAAGAAAGAGTTACCAAGATAATCTGTAGTATCATAAATTTAGCCTTCAGTTTGGCAAAATTTATAAGTGGTCAAACTTCACTTTCAACCACACATTCCATTAAACCGTCTATAAGTAAAATTTACTCTTACAAATATTAAGCATAAATTACAGTAAATATCCAACACTCTTGTTAAGCACACTATGTGATAGTGTTGAGTATCAACAGTTTGCCAATTAAGAATATGATGTGGAGTGATATGGCCTTTCCTAATTTTATGCAACTACTTGGGGATAAGATTTGTAGCGTCAACAATATTTTAATATTAAAACAATAGCCGTAGCTATTATTAAATGTTCTGTTCCCATTTGTAGGCTGTCATTTTTCTTTAGTTTTCTGCATATATCTGTATAAACTAAATGGAATGAGAGTTACGATTCAATTTCAAATTTTTTCTCAAAAAAGAAATTGCAGGAAAAATAAATTATATAAATTACTTTACCTTTGGTAACACCAATTCTCCATGAATTGAGAAGGTATTTCGACAGCGTCCCATTCTATCCCATTTGAGCCAGATACGAGACCTTCATCTTGTTTGGTTAGCATATGTTGAAGCGCATGGCCAAACTCATGGAAGACTGTCTCAACCTGATTTTGTTCATCAAATAGTCAATAAGTAACTCAATTCACAGTAACATCCATAAAAGTCATGAAATCTTGCACTGCTACTTATTCAATTTTATTCTTTTTCTATACTATAAAACAATAGACACAACAATGGCACATAAGGTAGGTCCTGCATATATGCCTCACGGATGGTCATTAGACTTGGCTTGTCCTGAGTTGGAGGTGTCTGATTGCACACAATGTGAGCAATTGGCAATCTGGTAGAGGTACCATCACACGAGAGCACACGAGTGCGACCAACAACCACATCCTTCCAAGCGCCACCACGTTTCTCTGAGGGACGGCTGTACGGATCAAAATAGAAGTACACTATGGGACTACCTGAAAAGTCTTTAATTTTGTAAAAGCAGACATCCTTATTCCAAACCTGCAGAAATTTAAGCATAAAATGTACTAACACGTCTTCAGATCACAAACAATTGTTGAAGTTTCGAGGAATTTACTGGGGCTGCGCCATCAGCTGGCTCAATGTCAATCTCAAACAGCTTCTTTGTCAGTTTGAAAAGACCATCTATCACCTTTGGTAAAGACAAGTATGGTCGTAGCTCTTCCTGTAAAAATTGCATGAAGAAAACTGAATTAAAACCTCTAGACCATTGCTCTCCCTTAACGTAATAGAATCTAAAGAAGACATATTTATGATAATGGACATAAAAAGTGCCTGCAATATTGATGCTATAAAAGTGAGGAGATTAGATGTTTTAACAGGCTCAAATCAGAGTGAAGAGAGTTTGATATCATATGTTCACGAGAAGGGAATAAGGAAACAGAATAAAGTTGGTTTTTAAAAATAACAATTAGGAGAATGCATTTTTCTTTTGGAGTCAATTATGTCACACTCCCTTGAACCAATTTGTTTTCAAATTAATGATAAACACAGATAAAAGATGAACATTTTAAGACAACTGGATTGCTTTCTTGCTATAAGCTATGAGTGCAGATGATGCATCCATCCGAAAGCACTAATTGGTAAATTTTTTATAATATGTTTGATACCAGAGGATCCAGGATGCTTCAGGAACAAAATGTCTACTTAAACTCTTGAAACAGCAAGTTGGTAAGACTAAGGTTGCATCCTGATGCGTGACATGAATACACTTTTACGGAGCGATAAAACAGCTATAAGACAGCTTCAGAAGGAGAACCAAACTTGCACATCTGAACATGCTTTTGGTTCCTATTTTGAAATTTGGACCAGGAATTCACCCCTTTCAGCAAGTAACGTGAGAATTGAAATCATTCTGAAACTTTGATCAAAGGACAGAGAAAAGCCAACCTCATTTATGTCATATTTAGACTCACGAAGACGTTCACTCCAGAAGTTAATGTCCCAGTGATTTAAATCTTTAGCTTCTTCAGCACGATGAGCAATGGCCAAATTTCTAAGGTCTTCCATGTCTGAAGTATTAACAGAACAATTGGGAAACAATATGCAAAACAACCAGTTATGATATCACTGTCATGCCACTGTTGCATGCAAGATAACCACAAAGAAACAATAGTAGAGCAAATCAATAAGCCCAAATGATGCCTCTTGTTACCATGTGCCTTTTGGGCCCTTACAAGAGTCCTTTATCTCCACACCCACCTAATTGAGACGTGAGTTAGGGTATTACATTCCCATTCGTTGCAAATGTGAAATATTGATTGTGGCATGTCAATGTCCCATCACACTATGAAGCACGAGGGAATTCTTGGCCTAGCACAATAATGAAATCTTTCAGTGGCCCTAACCCTTATAGCACTCATTATTTCAGGAGTGACCTACACTAATACAATTTTTCACATCTGAGGTTTAAAGGGGAAGCTTCTAAATCCACAATTCAACATATAGAGGCTACGTCAATTGTACCAAATGATACTGGTATTTACCATAGGCCTTTTAGTCCTTTACTTATAAATAATCCCTCAAGCTTACACCCTGCTGATGTGGGTCAAGAGTTGGGTATTACAATCATAACAGGCAGTAAGACTGCCATGGGCCATTCAGAAATAATTCTCAATTCTAATTATGAGTACATTTATCAACTAGATCTAAGGAACGTTCAATTTTTTCAATGTGAAAATCTCAACATGGTAGATTCAATTATTAGAAGAAACAGATGGCAACATCTTTGGCATTTCTCTTGAGATCACTAGGTCATATTGAACATAATCATATTTGTTTGTCTCAAAATAATACATGTTCATTTTTTAAAATAATACACGTTCATTTTTTAAGGTAACCACTCACCCTTAATTGCAGGATTCCAAGAAGCACTATGAAGCTTATCTAGAAGATCCTTTGCTTTATCAATGGTGGCCATTTTGGTTTCCATGCTCACCTAATATTCATATTCATGATCTTGTAAGAGCAAATAAAATGCGAAAGGGAATTTTAGAATAACCATCTCGCATACCTCTGCAAAGTTACTGTAGCCTAGAAGCTTTGCTTTCTCCAACCTGAGCTCCAAAATGCGTTCTATAATTGGGTTATTGTTTAGCGTTCCATCAGAGGCACGGGTCACATGAGCACGGTAAACTTCCTCTCTCAAAGATCTATTGCAAGAATGTTGCAAAACAGAGCGATAGCTTGGACCGTCCAACGTTATAGCCCATGGGCCATCATCAGCTGTGGCTTTTGCATATCCCTGCAATGACCAAGAAACACCACGAGCCAAATGGAAAAATGAGAAGTATATAACTGTTGTAAAGTCAAAATGTATTTACTCATTAAATTTGGTGGTTAAAAAGTGATACCTTGAGAACCGCCTTCTCTGCAGCTACAGTAAGTGCAGTCAAAGGTAAACCTTCAACTTCCTTTTTATCTATAATAATTTTCTCAAACATTTTAGTCGCATCAAAAATATTCTCTTCGAATTTCTGGGAAAGCTTTGCCAACTCCTGCAGGTCAGCTAAAGGATTTAGGGAAAAAGAAGAAGATTGACAGTCAACAAGTTACATATATGTGTGAGATTTCAACCAAGGAATCAATGGAATTCATTAAACAGATTTCTAGTTCATCATTGTATAGTTCCCTATACTCATTCTCCAGCATGCATGCATTTACACTGTAGTTTAAAATCTTCTACACATGAAAGATAAATATGCAACCTAAAAACTATGACACAGTGTTGAAACAAAAAATAAAGGACGAAACAATGTTTTTGACTTAGAAAGTAGCATCCAAAAAGTATTTTGAAATTTAGGTTTCCACAATAAATCACCAGTTGTATTTGGTTAAAGCGTTCTCTTTCAGTATCTTCAAGAGAAACTCCATCCAGAACTGCTTCTTTCAATTTCACTGCGTGAAAGTCAAAAATGATAGGTAACGAATTTTAACTGTCATATTCATAGAAAGCATAAAGCAATATCCCTATACGGAAGTCATTTATCTGCTCCAGATAATCAAAACACAGAATTAATCCTAAAGTTGCTTGCACTCATTCCATTCATTGGCGGCATGAATTTACTACTAATTTTCATGATCTGGTAAAAAATGCAGCTGCTCCTTCCCGTTGATTAGGATTTTCCTTAAGTAAGAGAATATCTCCCCCTCTCAACTGATGCTCAGTTCTTGGGGAACTTGTTTGTGGCACAATACTGGCATTTGAGTGGAGCATGTTCTAATAAATAATGGTGCCCACCTCACACACAATGTAAGATATACATATACAAGCATACATTGTGGAAAATTCTTTTCTGACTTTATGGTAAAGTTAGACCATCAGGGCTAGCTTGACTGTCGGAGTGTGACAAGCTGGGTACCACATCGGTGTTGAGTTCATGACAATAAGGTATCCACATCACAGACTGGCATATTCTAACATCTACAGTAACAACTGCCTACTCACTTGGGACCTAAGCAATTTGTATAGATGCGAAAATACAATGACACAATCTGATTTGGTTTTATAGTGAAACTTAATGTTGTCCCGGTTTTTCTTATATAAATATATTTCTTTCCATTGTTGCTCTTGGTTTCTTATCTTATTTCAGCAACCCAAATTCAGTAGGATTTCCAGTTCACTACCGTTATCTTAGCAAATCATATAACATTGTGATTTATAGTATATTAACCAATTATTATCAAGTTAAAGTTTCTTTAAAAGGAAATTATTGTTGTTCGACTATAAGGTAATCTAGTACAAGCACTCTATAATTTTTTTATTTTTCACTGATATATAGTCATCTAATCTTTTGAGTTTATTTATGTTATTTCGAAAATGCCGCATTACTTAAATTCTTCCTCAACAAACTAGTCAATTTCTATTGAAGGCCATAATTATAAAATCGTGATTTTATAATTTTATTTGCAAATATAAGCAGATGAAAATGTGAAATACTTTCCTCATTTCTTATTGGAATCTCCTGTTTATATTTTGTTGGCAAGTCGGAGTTTTTTCCCATAGCATGATTCCATATTAGTTATTTCAATCAAAGCCTATTACTTGAAATGCTTTGAGTGCATAAAATAAAATAAAACAATTAATCAGAGCTTCAAATTTTGGCTAAACAAAGTCAAACAACACAATCAATTTGAAGCAAAGACTATTCCTGGCTATGTGTAAAGAGAAAGTTATAACTTTTAAACTTAGCCAGATATGTCTAAGCTTAAAAGTTAACTGTTAATTATTATTTTTTTCCAACCATATGTTCACTTTTTTTTGGAGAATTTATAGTTCTAAAACTACATTTTAAAAAGCAAGTACTTTCCAAAAAATAAATGCTTAAACATTTTTTTAGCCAGATATGAAGCAACTCCAATCCTCAATATGCAAAATTTATAGAGTTCTAGTGGATAGGCTGAAAAAAATTAAAGCTTGAAATGGACTCACATTCTACTACCCGCTTCCGCGCATCACTCAAAGTTTCCCAATCCGAAGAATCCCGAATGGCTCTAAATGCATTGTAGATAGGCTTACTCTGTCCTAATTTCAACTGAAACTCAACTTTTTCGGGCTACAGAAAGTAGAAGGGGAAAAATCAATCAAAATTAATTCATCCTGAAGCATATCTATCAGATTATAAAATCATTTACTGTACCTGAACTTGTTCAATTGCGGCCCGGAGCTCAGGAGAGTCCTTGACGGAACTAAGATGATTCACTATCCCCCAAACTACAGATAACCTGTCTATGATCTTTTCCAGTGGCACAACCAATTTTGGCCATGTGGGCTCTACTGTATTTTCCAATTCAATCAAATCATTTTCCTGCAATTACATTCAAATAAAAAACATTTTCGAATATCCATTAAATTAAATGATCCACTATACTGTAATATATCCGATTTGATCAAATTTTAAGCAAAGATTTCAGAGGTGTTCAACTTACAAGTTTTCTTAGCAGAGATTGAATTGCGGGTTGAACATGTTTTGGTTCTATGATATCGTATGGAGGGAATATGAAGTTCTGTAGCAATGGATTCTCCATTGACTCCATGGACAGAAATGTCAAGTTTTGCAGGAGGATGCAGTAAGAAAGTCGTTGGGCTGCCTGTTTTTCTTCTCATTTTTTGGGCGAGTCATTGTCATGGGAAACTTACACCTGTGGTCAGCAAACATTACTCGAAAGAGTAAACGAGTCCCCACTCATTTTTTTTTATGTTTAGGTATCTAAACTATTAATTAGTGCAAGTCAGTCCAATTGGATGAAATTATTGTTCCTCCTTGTGAGGTTGTGCTGCAAGTGTAGTGATCTCAAAAATTCAAAATACGATTGTCCACTACAAGAGCAAAATTCAGATATAGTAGCAAAATTCTTTAATGACTTGCACCATATGAGTGTTGGAATTGAACCGGATTCAATTGGCTGCTCCCATAATTTGGCAAAATCGTGTCTTAAGAAAGTGCGACTTTACTTATACTAAAGGCCTCACTAGATGATCGATACGTGGACTTGCTGCAGCCGTAGGATTTGCTTCTAGAAGGTTCTATTACTTAATGCCATTTCATTTGGCATTATCTCGAAGAGTCATTCTAGGGTTTCATTATTCCTTCTTCTATTATTTCTGGCTGCTGCGTTTGAATGAGTCTCTCTAATTAATTTCTGTAAATCAAGATCACATCCATGATTTGAGCTGGAATTGAGTGATGGAATGGTACCTTAGTGGATATATTCTGAGTGAAGATTTGTGAGAGGTGTTCGTGTGGCTATATAGTTGATTCTGTTGGCTTAGTGTTCGATGTGATTCGAGTGAATCAACTGTTGTACTGTGAGAGATAAGTGTTCTTGTACTCTCTTTGTGATTGTTTCTGAACATTCTTGTAATCTTGTTGCCAATTTGGGCTATATAATGGAACCGAGCATAATCCATAATATTGGTGCTCGCGGGATATGTAGGTGTTAGAAGAGGTCATCGAACCTCCGTGGCTTAGGTCGAAACACATCGATTGTGTTCTTTAATTCTGCACTTTATTTTCAGTGAACAAACTTTGTACTTTTTTATTTTTGATCTAATATCGTGTGTCCTGGCCTAACAATGAGTCATTGAGATCCATATGAAATTACAAGAGTCAGCAATTTGTTTGGTGGTAGGAAGATAACGAAGATGGAATGTCCTAGTGGTAACTTTTTCTCTAACAAAGTAACAATTTGCCTCAATATGTTTTATACGGGCATGGAACACTGGATTATGTGATTTTAGAAGGAGAGGAACTCTATCAAGTTTAATGTCAATGTAATGAAGTAGATGACGAAGCCATGTGATGTCGCAACAACAATTGTCAAAGCATGATACTCAACCTCAACACTCGTGAGACTGTAAGTTTTTTATTTGATAACAGACTAATGCAATTTGAACCAAAAAATGTATAAAAAAACAAGTTGCACTTTTTTCTAATGATCGGACCTCCTACCCAACTTGCACCACAAAAGGTAGAGCTTTGTGATAAATACCATATACCATATGTGAGAGTGTCCTTGAGATATTGTAGAATATGCTTTGACAACATGAAGATCCTTCATTAGATTTTGAGATTGTTGGCAAACTAAGTTAACAGGGCGAGTGAGGTAAAGTCTCGTGAATGTTAAGTAATGAAGGGATCGTCGTAGTTGTTGATATACCGTATCTTGTGTGTGAGATTGGCAAACTAAATTCCCTTGACAAATCATTTGTTGATCTTCAACCTCACACACAATGTCGATATACAATCACAAATTCTTGCTCTTTATGAAGAACGCTGTGGAGATGCATTTCTAAAGTGACAAAGAAAAACTACTATCCCATTTTGTTTAAAATTTAAAACTACAATTAGAAAAATACCACAAATATAGCTATTGATAATAAAATAATAAGGGTAATTAGTACATAACGTTCCCATGTTTCATTATTATTGTAAAAAAAATCCTTACCTTTAATCTAATTTTATTTTTTGACATTTTCACCCTTATTTCCTTATTTCATCGCGCAAAATGTTCTTTTCATTCATTTTCTCAATTAAAAATTTTGAAATGACTAATATACGCTTATCTTTAAATAAAACAAAAACAAAAAAAATTAAAATTAATTTCAATTATAGTCCTATTTTTTTAAAAAAAATGCAAATGAGTCTCAAATAAATTATTAAAGATGCACATAATGTCTGTACATTTCACTATTATTGAGAAAATCTTTCATACCTTTCAATTTTTTGACATTTTCACACTTAATTATGCTTTTAATTTCGAAAACCATAATTTCTATACATTTTCATCCAATTTATTAATAAAGAGATGTGAAATGATAAATATACCTTCCTATTTTAGTAAAAAAAATTAAAGAAAACTAATTTTTAAAATTTTTATTCTTTAATAATTTATTTGAGACTCATTTTCACTTTTAATTTTTTAAATTTGTAATAAATTTAACTAGGACTCGGTTGCACTTTTTAAAAAAAATGGGATTATGATTGTCATTAATTCTTTAATTCATTTTATTTAAATATGATGATATATTTGTTATTTCACTCTTCTTTATTAAGAAATTGAATATAAATGATGGTTTATGCAATAAAATGTGGAACTAATAGTGAACATGTCAAAAAATAAAATAAAATGAAAGGTAAAGACATTTTCACAATGATAATAAAAAGTAGGGACGCTATGTGCTATACTTTTTAAATAATTTATTTGAGACTCGTTTGCACTTTTAAAAAAAAAATGGAATTAAAGTTGCAATTAATTTTTTCTTTTTCTTTTATTTAAAGAGAAGTGTATATTCGTCATTTCGTAATTTTTAATTGAGAAAATGAATGAAAATGACTTTTTGCCAATGAAATATAGAAATAAAGGTAAAAATGTAAAAAAAATGAAAGGTAAGAACGTTTTTTACAATAATAGTAAAATGTTAAGACATTATGTACTAATTATCCAAATAATAAACTGGCCGAAGCACGATTATGATATAGCCTTTTCAAACCAATACAATATTGACAACTCAAATCGCCGTCAAGATCAAAGAAACGGAAATAACTAAGTCATAAATAATAATAATAAATTCAAAATAACTGTAACCACAATAATATGCTAACCATTCACAACCACCACCTTCATTCTCCCCTCTTACAAAAAATCTCACTCGTATATATGTACATTTCCAGATCCTAGAATCAACAGTTGACTGGATTGGATTGGATTTTGTTATGTAATTGAATTTGTAGCTGTCGCATGAATTTCTCACTCCAAAATGGCCTCTGTAGCTCTACTTTCTTCACATCATTCTCTGAATCTCTTGCAATTACCGGTTCGCTACCCGCCATTTCATCTTATTTTAACGGGGATTGAACCATCGCAGTCAAAATGTGAGTTTTCTGGAAAATTGTTGTTGTTGCAAAGGAGTAAGGATTTCCTGAGCTCGTTTCCAGTGAAGAAAGGTGCAATTAAGTGTTTTTCGGAATCCAAGGAGAGAAAGAGTGTGACGGAAGTAATAAATAAGTATGGGGGTGATTTACTCGGTGATGACGTTTCTGATGGGGAGGTGATTGGTGAGGAATTCTCCAACGTTCCAGTTGGTTCGGTGAGGAGTCCGATCTCGAATTCTGTCTCTGGGGATTCGTTGAATCTTGGAATTCGTGAACCTGTCTATGAGGTCATTTTCCTGAAGTGCTTGTTTCTTAATTTAATTTTTTGTTTCTGATATTGATTGTTTTGAATATGCATGATATGAAAGTAATTTGCGGCGATGGAACGGAAAATTTGTAATTGCTGTTCTTTATGAATTTGGTAAAATTTTGACCTTGGAAATGTTACATTGCATGTTATTTTACTTGGTAATATAAAAATCAACTTAGCAAACCTATTCCATATTCATCTGGTCAGCTATGTATTTAGAATCAGGAAGAACTACAGGTCAGTGCATCCACATCCATAAGAGTTCAATATGATAGAAAAATTGAAAGGACATTTAGATTGCCTTAGAAGTAGAATAGATTCCATTGATTTATAAGTTCAGAATTGTCATGTCTTCCCTGTCAAGTGCAAGTTCAGGGAGATTTCGGATTGAACGTATCAAATTATTTCTCACCAAAATCTTGAAGGGAAGCCACTCAACTTTGGCTCTCTATTTATGAATTTTTCAATTCAATTCACAGAAAGAAAAAATGTTGCTTGTGATTTGATGTGTTATAAGCGCAGACACTATTTTTAATAGTGTAATTATTGGTAATTGCGTAGTCTTAGAAATCAAAGAATAATGGAATTTCAAGCCAAGAATTTATTGATATTCCAACAGATATTGCATGGCAGAGCTTATGTTTGTCTTATCCTTCCATTGGCCCATTTTGGGCATTTAAACTAATAAATGAAGCAGCTGAATTCTCTCTGGTTAATATTAAGCTTAATTCATGGCTTACATGTTCATGTGTATGTCCATTCACTGTTCCCCATCAACAGGTTGTGGAAGTAAGGTCAGATGGGAATGTATCTACCAGAAAAATAATGAGACGACACTTGTTGAAATCAAGCGGTGAGTAATAAGTTTGTGATGTAATGAGCACTTTTGGAGTTGGAAAGTATCAATAATGTTCAGTTCTGCAGTAGCTTATATCTCTACATCTCAGATTAATTTATTTTTTGGTAAATCTTATTGGTAATAATCAGTTGATTCTCATCCTGAATTTGTACTGCAATTTTTGAATTTGGCTAACATGTAAGCAATTACTCTTCCTTCTTTATTTGAGAATGTTTATACATTTTATAAACCTTTTCTTTCCTTGTCATTTAGTCTATATGAATCAGTGATGTCAATGGACTCTAATATAAGTTTGTCTGTTAATTCTTCTTCCCTATTGTTTCTATTATTGTTCTCTGGTCATGATGTTTCTTTTTTACGACAGGTCTCCGTCCTCGAGATATTAGGAGTGTTGATCCATCACTGTGGTTAACCAACTCAATGCCTTCTTTGCTGGTAACGATAATGAATCCCTTTCTGCTACTGTCTGCATTGCGCAATTATTTAACAATATGGTTGTGTGCATAGCTAATCTTGATTGCTTTATACTGCCATATACTACACTTTTTTTTTTCATTGTTGTGTAACAATATGATCAGGAGAAATTCTATGACTCAAAATTTTATGTAGAAATAATTTTGAAGACTGGAAAGTAATAACACTTCTTGGAGTTGGTTACAATTGCATCTCTGTGCCTTTTCCTGCAAACTGGTTAAAGTTGGCACTGTATGATTGTTCCTCCCATCTCAACAGTACTTTCATACTAAACCTTCAGAAAACTTAAAACTTGCAACGTAGAATTCATGCTAAATTCACTGGTTCAAATTGATTTACGTTTGTTTTTCTGTATTTTATCAAGGTACGAGAGCATGCAATTTTGCTGAACTTGGGCTCTTTGCGAGCGATAGCAATGCAAGAAAATGTTTATATATTCAACTATAATCGGTATCTTTTTCAAGATCAATAGTTCTTGATATTTTTGTTTGAGATTTGACTGTATTTAATTGATGTTTGACATAGTTTCTCGTAAATTTAATATTTGTTTCTTGGTTATCAATAGTAAAGGTGGAAAAGCTTTTATTGACGTGTTGTTACCCCGCCTAAATCCAAAGAACACAAATGGAGGACCATCAATGCCATTTGTCCTTGAGGTTAGTTTTCTACTAGTAATTTTTTCTACTTCACGCACTCAACTTGACAATTAATGGTTGGGGGCTTCATTGTTATTTGAGACCATACTGTCCCAGATCTCAAATGATTTTTGCATTAAGATAGCGAATTTTCACAAAGTCCATGAAAGGCTAGATGAGAAAATTACAGTACTTTCAAGTTTCGCCGGATTAAAATTGCAAAAAATAAGCTTTTAAGCAAGGACCTAATATAATTATTGTCCTACAGGGAACTGCCGATTGCAATACAATAAAAATGACACTTTCAAATGTTAAATAATGGTTTTGGGTGTTTTCTTATTTTTCCTTTTCTTTTTAGGCTTCTCGTTTGTTAAACAAGAGCCCCTGTTTGGTAGAAATTAAAATCAGATTTTAACAGATTTTGATAAAAAAAAGTTGATAGAATGTGTGGATGAAAAATTGTTGGTCATTTTCATATGTGTGGTTAAAATTAATTGTTGACTTAAATTTAAATTTTAATTAGATTTTTTAGAGGTATCAAACAGTGACTCAATGCTCTGAAAATAGTGTGAAAACTACTCTCCATAAAGAAACTAAATAACAATTATATCTAACAGTATTTTGCCTCGTCAATAACTTTACTTTTCAAATTTCAATTCAAAATGAAGCGGACACTATTCTTGTACATATAATTGTTGAAATGATTCATCTGGAGTTTGTGTGTGTTTGCTGCTAGTCTGAGCTGTCCATAAGTCACAGAGCATTTTATCTATTATCAAGTATGTAGTGAATTCATCTATAGCAATATTTTCACATTTCAATCACCAGGGTTAATGTTGACCATCCATAATTGTAAAGAAGGAGAAACAGCTGCTTATAAGTTTCCTCCATCCTAGCCTCATTTCTTTATTTGTGAATAACATTTTTACTTACTGTAAAACAATGAAGAGTTACTGTTATTTTTGTTTGCATTGGAAACTAATGTGCCATTCTGCAGAAACTATCATTTCAAGTCCTTTTGCAGTGTTTTGTTAACCAATGCACTGTTCATCTATACAGTGAACCTGAAATGTTGATTTTTTAAAAAATCTGACCCACTTCTAATGCGAAATTATTAGGTGGTTGAGGCAGCACTACATTCACGGATACAGCGTTTGGAGCAGAGATTATGGGATTTAGAACCACGTGTGAGTATGTGAACGTAATGAGTTAACATTTTCTAGTCCTCATTTCCCTGCCAATTGTGGAGTGTCTTTGGTGGGGGTATCTAGGGTCTTCTCACTTCTCCCTAATTTTTTCTACTGAGGAGAAAGGTGAGAACCATGAAAGCTCTATTGATCCAAATGCTAATTCTGCTCTGAAAATATTCCCCCTTTTAATTCTGTTGGACTTTTTTATGTAGAAGAAAACTACATGGGTCTCTCTATATATGACAGTAGTGTCTGATTTCCTGGATAAAAACGCAGTTTTCAATCCTATATTAACATCCTTCAATTGGAGACACCATTTTTGTTCTTGAATCAACAGTCTCAAAAATATTTACATTCTGATGATGGTAACATAATACATAAAAAGATAAATGGACTGTTTGTTACTTCAGGAACATGCATAACATAAAGAATTGCTCACCACCACAAAAAAAATCAACCAAGTTCTGAAGAAATAATTAACAAAAGTCATATTTTTGGCATATATCTTACTCCTATTATAATGAAAACACTAGGCACTTAATTTAGGCTTTCAGAACATTCTATATTCCTGCTATCATTATCAACAACTGAATGAGCTACCATTTACTTCAGGTGCAAGCTTTACTTGAGGTTCTGCCAAACAGATTGACAGGTGACATATTGGAGGAACTTCGAATTAGCAAGCAGAGATTGGTATACAGTTTCCCTCTGATTTGGTAACATATCCTCCATCGAAATTGTTGACATAATAACCATGTATACTTCTCATAAAGGTTGAATTGGGCTCACGAGCGGGGGCACTCAAACAAATGCTGCTTGATATTCTTGAGGACACACATGAAATACGACGTATTTGTATTATGGGAAGAAACTGTACTCTTCAGAAAAATGATGAGATGGAATGCTCTGTTCCACTGGAAAGGCAAATTGCAGAGGGTAAGTCATGTAAGGTTGATTCATTATCATAGTAAATCACGTTGTGGAATTGAACCTATTGTCAATTTGTCGATCTAATGCTGATTGAGTTGTGTCTTCTGCAGAGGAGGAAGAAGAAATTGAAATGCTTTTAGAAAACTCTCTCCAAAGGTAGTTCATGGCATCCTTCAATTATATGCAAAGTATATAGGGTGGCTGGTGGCTACCTTTGCATTGTGTTGTATTTTTTATTTCTACTTTTAACAGAAATCATGGGGGAAGCAACAGTTGCTGCAGTTCGGACATCTTTGACCCTTACTAAATGCAAAAAGATTTTCCTAACTGTGATATTATATAATAACTATTGGAGAATTAAAGATTTCGTGAACGACGAGTGTGTTTTGAGTTTAATTTTGCTACTGTTGTTACTCGATAAAAAATGTGACAGTATGAGATAATGTTTTCTTTTAATCCAATTAATAAGCCATCTTTATTATTGATCCTCATTTTGTTAATTGACCCCATCTTCAGCTAAGCTTGTTGTAGTTTCTGAACGTAGTTTTGAATAATTTTGATTTATTGAAGCTGTTTACAGTCTTTCAATTCTTTTACTAAAAGCTAAGCTTTATAAGGTTCTATTCCTTTTCATTTGTGGTCATTGTTAGTTAAGAACCTCCACGGAGTTACTAAAAATTTTGGTCTATGTATTCTTTATCTCAGTTAACTATCCTCTCACTAATGTCTTGAAACTGCAGATGTGAATCTTGTCATGGTCAGGCAGAGAGGCTTCTTGATTCGGCGAAAGAAATGGAAGATTCAATTGCAGTTAACCTTAGGTTCATTGCCAACCCATCTCTTTTTCCGTCTATTTTTTAATCTACAAAATGAATTTTAAATGAAACATTTGTGCTACATGAAGCAATGGCAGCCTTCTGGTCAGCTGTAGCAATATGTCTTTCATCATGCCACAATGATTTAAGTTGTCCCCTCAATTTATATTCTCTTATCAGAGTACAAGAAAAAAATCTTGAAGCTGTTAAACATTTCTTTAAATTAATCTAAGAACGCAAGAAATAAAAAATGAGGCAGTACATATAAGTTTGTTAATTTTGCAAATATACTTGGAACTTAGCTGCTAAGTCAAGTTGGCTGATGGAGGATTTGGTTGTTTTTGTGAAAATCGTGTTTAAAATATGAAATATTTTAGATTATTGAGGGTAGCACGTTAATAAAAAATATCAGCGAACTTCATTTGTCATGGGAGTCATCTAGTAGTACTCCAGTCATTTATCTTGCTATGAGCATCGTTAAACAAGTGCTTTTTTGGTTCATTCCTAACAACTATTTTTAAGATCTTTCCATTATTTACTGAGGTCGTTTTCTCTTATCAGCTCTCGGAGGCTTGAGGTAAGCAGAGTGGAACTTCTTCTTCAGGTTGGAACATTTTGTATTGCAGTTGGTGCTCTAGTTGCAGGTAACGAGCACTCTATGAATACACTAAAATGTTCAATACTTGAATGATTAGCAGCTTTCTTTTGGTTAAATTTCATGTACATGTACTATTAGGATACTTGACATGTCCATAACTCTGTACTTTAAGAGCATTGTCATAGCATACAGAGTGATATAATTTTCTAATTAACGTGACTCTTTAGGCACAAGTTCGAGGCCCTCTATACCTCCACTCTCAAGTGGGTTCTACAATTTGAAAATATGCCGAGACTTTAAATATTAAGCGATAGCAGTGGAACCTAACACTTTATGCTGAGACTTAAAATTAAGTACAATATTAGTAGCAGTATATGGTGTCTCTTTTTGGTTTTTTGTTCAATATCTTTTACCCACTTAACCTCCCTACACAATTACAATTTTTTTCCTTCAAGTAATTATTATTATTTTATCTTTTTCGCTCTCTTTTCAGATATAAGTATATAATTTTGTTATATATTTTACTAAATCTTTGATACTTTGCATCAAAATCATTTATTAATTAAACCTGAGTATATGTACTAATGAACCTAATCAATTTATCGGTTATCTTAGAATTTTTGGCCTCTTAGAGGCCCTGAGGGACCGGCAAAGAAGTTGACTCTAGCTTCATTTGTGGTCGCTTATAGCAGTTAAGAAGAATGTAAGAGGAAAAATTATGAAGTAAACAGTTCATTTGAGAATACATTTTGCTCGTCTTACAACATTCAAGGTTAAATCTTATTCTATTTAATTCGTTATGTTCAAATCTGCTCCGTACTTTCGCAGTTTCTGCAGTGTCACTAAAATATTTTGGCTTAATCAAATTTGAGAAGTGAGCAATGCTAATCAATCAAATTACAAACTAAGATTATTCCAATGTTTGATTAGGCATTCTTATGGAAATTGAACATAATATTCCTCAAACCTTGAAGTCATATAATGTCGTCAACATGCATATAGAAGTCAATGAGGCTCATAAAAACATGGCTGCAGGTATATTTGGCATGAACTTGAAGTCCTACCTTGAGGAGCGTGCGGTATGTCCCTAGGTCTCTATTTATATGCCTAAGTTTCTTTTCCTAATGTTTGGCTTATGTTTGCTTTATTCACTTCGCCACATTTTGGCTCCGCAGTTTGCATTTTGGATAACCACTGCAGGAATTATTGTTGGTGCAGCAGTTGCATTTTTTATAATGTATT
This sequence comes from Fraxinus quadrangulata, assembly GCA_903798255.1. NCBI lineage: Eukaryota > Viridiplantae > Streptophyta > Magnoliopsida > Lamiales > Oleaceae > Fraxinus > Fraxinus quadrangulata. The sequence continues at coordinate 287,068 of CAIGRB010149776.1, forward strand.
CATACCTCAGGAAAAGGAAAATACTATAAACACAATAGAATGAGTAAGTTAGACCCTCTTCTCCATCTCGTTATACTATAAATATTTTCATTATACTTCGACAGATTGTTACACACACAGCAGTGTCGTTTTTATAGGGAACCATGGAGACTGCTAAGCAAGGAGAAACGGAGAGAGAAATCAGCTAAAGATCGACTGTGTTTCTATATCTCTATCACAAGTCGATGGCTCCTTGCTTCGTATGGATCAAATTCAGCAACCAACATATCCCTTTTCGCATACAAGTATTCCCTGTACTATAATTGTATTGAGCTATTAGGCTGTTTGTGTTGTGGAGAGCATCCACTACAAGAACTGAAGTAGGTGTTCCTTTCTTTGCCCCCATCCAAATTTTACAGTTATTTGGAAGCGAGGTCATAGTCCAGTATCTACTCGCCAAGTTGCTCATGCAATGAGAGCGTAGATGTAGGCTTTTGAAATAGTTTAGAAAGGCTCATTTAATGGGTGATAGCTTAATATTATTGAGATGTTATAGAGACTTTATTGTGGGCAGAAGAAATATATATATTTTTTTTCCATTTATTGTTTCTGGGTAGAAAACTCAGCCAAAAAACCGGTGATCCGGGCCCATGACCAGGCCGGGTTGAGTTTGTTGACCGGACCGATATTTTAATACAGAGAAATTTTTGATTGATAACTTATAAAATGTCTGTACATAACAAAAATGAGAAATAATTAATATAAATTTTAATTAGAAATTATAATTATAAAATAAAAATGTAAATATTTAGAGTACCAATAAGTTTACAATAGTAATAATTAATGAATATAAAATTAATTAATGACAAGTATCTAGAAAACTTGTCTCAAACAAAATATTTTATATATTTCCAAGCAATAATACCCGCCAATTAGACTGTGACTTGATGACTCAGTACCTTGGTCGGGTCGATGCTTGAGTAGTTTATGATAACTATGGTTTTGGGTTCCATAAA
>CAIGRB010149778.1:0-35130 GCA_903798255.1 Fraxinus quadrangulata
ATATATAGAAGTGGAACCAATTATCCCATGTGATTTTTAAGCAAAAAGCAATAATTTATTATAATTTATTTCTGCTTTTGCTCCCACCAACTGACCAACACGTAGCTCTTTATCTAGTGCCACCAAATTGAAAAAAGACAAGAAAAAAAAAAAAGTAACGTAATTTTTTCAAGATCCAGGGGCATTTTAGAAACGTTTGGTGTATATATATTTTGACACACAACATTCATCTCCACAACACGAGAGTTAAAACATTAGTACTAAATTTGTTGAGCAAGAACTTTCCATATACAGTAGTAGAAATGGCAGGAGGAAGGAGAGAGATGATCAACGGCGGAAATTTGCTGAAGAGGATCGAATATCCGGCAGGCTAAGGTTTCTCCCCCCAAGTGAAGGTGGCTATTGTTTCGGGATTGGCTCACTCTTTATCTTCTATATTTTCTTTTGGCGGGCGTCCACAATCATGCAAAACGACGCAGTTTTCTTGATTGTTTGTGAGATAGCAGTTTTGGTTGAGGGTGGAGATTTTGATGTTTCACTTTCTGTAATTGCAGATTGTACAGCTTTTTATCAAGTTATGAATTGAGTTACATTCATTTTAGTTTCTTTAAACAACATTACTTTTGGGGTCGAGTACATGAATCACCTTTCTCGACTCTATTCGAATAATTTTGAAACTCCAGATAAAAACAAATGGACTATTCTATGCTATCTCCTGTGACTGGTATACTATAGGTTGTGGTAATAAACTTTATAATGACAAAGTTACGGTGGTTCAAATTTTTTCTTGCCTGGCTATGCAGAAGTACCTGGTACATCTTCAGAAATTAGATTAGATTGGGATTGTGGTATGGAGTCGACAACAGATATGAACTAACCTTGTAACTACAGCCAGATAAGCAAGAAAGCATTCCTGCACAAAGAGAAGAAGATGAGGAGATATAATTAATCAGTAAAATAACTGATTTCCTATGTATCTAATTCGAATATAAGGGGGTAATTAGTGATCTATCGCCGTTTTTTTTCTTGTGTACTTCAATCTTGCGTTGTAACGACCCAACCTTTGTGCCCAAGTCGAGCAAGAAAGTACAAAGGGGCTACAGATCTAGAGGAAACAAAGCAAAAAATCAAACCTCCAAATAACAAGCAGAACCGGGAGAACTATCAATGTAAGCACTCCATGGCCGGTCCTTCAAAACTGGGTCTTTGTAGCAAATCTCATCATACTTGTCCAGACCTGAATATCCATATGGTCATTTGTTCAATTTTCCGAAATGATTACCAACTACTAATTCTTCAAGAATCATCAAGGTGACGATTTTGTGACTGGGGGTGAATATGATTTGTTAAAATGTTCGACAAAAGGATATAACCACTGGAGAAAATAAATCAAATATATAACCTAGAAACTCTGTCAGCATGCAGAAAACATATGAAAGTAGTTTTTAATTTTAGTTATGTAAAAGGCAATAAATATACCAGATGGAGGACCAACAGACATTCATCAAATTATAACATATGGTAGAAATTATAACACGCGAGTATTACCAAAAGTAAGCTCGCAATTCCAAATCCAGGACTTCATAGATTTTTACAAGAAATGTGCACGCGACACGTTTAGTAGATGTCTATAAACAAAGAGATCAATATGGGAAATTTACACTTACATTCTTCCCATGAATCTCCATTAGAGTTGCACCACTTCTTGCAACCCAGGGAATGTTTAAATAGATATGACCGTTTCACAACGAATGAAGTCGGGAAAGAACGACAAATCCAACTAAAGTGAAAAATGCAAAAAGCAATAGCCCCTGAAATCTGACCCAACAAGAGGCCCAAAATAAAACAACTTGACTTTGTGTCATGGATCGCAGCTTCACTTCAGTCCCGTGATCTTATCGCAGTCGCAGTTTGCTCAATTTCGACCCCACATTGTGAATATTAGTCTATTTTGAGTTGTAATTTTCATTCCTTGTAATAGTTTATTTCAATTATAAAAAATAACTAAAAAATAGAAAAAGTTTAGTATGATTCTTCGGCATAAAAACGTCTACTCCCAACAGTTGAATTTTTATTGCTAAGTCTATTATAGGAGGTATTAGTCTTTCAAACAATTTTTTAAACTTTCTAGTGTTCGTCCTCTGCACTAGCCAATTATAATTTCCCGTTTTCGTCAATTGTAATTTTTTGCTTTCAATAATTAATGATCAATTTATTTCAATTGTGTTTCAAACTTTCTATTATTTGTAATCAAAATCTCTTTTATCCCAAAAAGACCGAGAAAAGGCGGGGGGTAGTTTAGTGGAGCAGACTACTGCCGCACGATATCCTTTTCTGTGTTAAGAAGAAAGTCACCCGTGAAACTTTGGAATGTATGCATGGCAATGATGCACTCAAAAATCTTGGCTCATATCCATAGGTTATAATATCTAAACTTCTGAATCTATAAACAGATGGCTTCCATCCTTTTCATCTATTTTTTCAGCATACTCAAACCCAAAGACACTTTCTTCCTTGATGTACTTTTTCACTTACGGAATTCAGCTCGAACATACTAATCGCAAACCACAGTATGATTTTGTTAAAAAACCCATTCAGACTCTTCAGATAATTCATTCATACTGGCTCAAAATGAAATATTTGTATCTTTTTGGCAAAGAACCATAGACCATAGTAGTATGGTTTATTTTGAGTACCATGCTAGAAAGATGTGAGCATCTTACGTTACAGCACACGAAAGCAACAAAAATTGCAACAGGGTTTCACATATTATACAATCGTTTAAAATGATCCCAAATAGAACTCTTGAACCTCACAAACCATATATAGACCTCGTAGCTTTCACTTCTCATAAGATTAGAATCAAAGACTAAGATACACTACAATTCAATTTGAAATTATGGGTCATGTCTCACTGCATTTTCGATATGATACTAATTCTTCTTCGTTTCCAGAATCCCAATTCTCCATAGCTCATTAGATGCTTATAACTTGCAATATTTTCTAAAATGAAACAGTAAATTAACTTCTCAAGAAACTATTTTACACCAATATTGACAAATTCTTCACCCACGTATCCCATTTCTCAACGTATCCCGCAAAGTTTCTGATCACTACACAAATTCACATACATTACAACAAAAACAAATCAGAACAAAGAGCTTAATCGTAAAGCAAGCGAAAATTAAACCCTCCAGCAAAAATCGACAAACTAAGCCCCATTCTCAATAACGCAATTACGTTAAACATAGGCGGGGCTTCTAACACTCGCAAACAAAAGGGGGAAAGGGGAACCAATCTAACTGTCATTTTTTATACATAGCATAAATATAATTCATTAAAAGGGAAGAAGAGAGAAAAGTATAAAGGGAATTTGCGTGAGAGCAGCAAACCATTTATTGTTACAAGGCGGAGTCCATTGTTATGGAATCATTATGCTCTATAATTCTTCGAAATTTACAGAAAGGAAAGAAAAAAATAATGGGAAAGTGAAACAGAGGAAGATCTCCAATATGAGTGGAAATGAGCATTTTATCTTCAATCTCAAATTGGGCGTTAGTGACTCCACGCCACTTATACGCGATTAACTTGTTTACGTACATAAGCAATTTATTTTGAAAAATGAGGTTCTTTTGTTTTAGAAATGATGTATAAGATGAAACTTATAATTAATAAAAGGGTGATAAGTAGAATCGAGTTGGCTCTATTTTTAGATACTCGAGCTCGATTCGTTTTGACCGTTGGACTCGTGGATTTTATGAGCGTAGTTAAACTCTCCTTGACCCCGCGAACAAGCTCATTATTTTTAAAGAAATTAATAAAATAAGTCCAAGAACGAGTCATAAAACAAGTGTGTCCACATATTTGTCAAGGAAAAAAATTTGAACTCAACTTGGTTCATGGCAAGTTAGAGCCACCTATAAATAGAAAAATTATATTACGTACACAACGGTTTACACATTCCTCATTTAGAGGGAGGCTCGCGTACCTCCCTCCAACGTATAAATCCCTGTACATATCGTTACGTACATGTAGCAACACTTGGATGAGTCGAGCTCACGAACTTATGAGTGACACGTCCCATTTGTCATCCCTATGTCACAGACTCACAGTCATCATCTCTCACTTGTTACGCGTAAAACCTCAAATCCCATAAACTTGCCACCTGCATATAACCCACGTCACTTTTCACCATTCATTTCCAGCAACAAGTATAGGGATTATACGAAGGAGAATACATTGAATCTTGATTCAAAACTTAAAACAAAATTTCTGGGCACTTTGCCAGCAAATCTTCCAAGTTTTTGCTTCGAAATGTTGGCTGTTTTTGAAAAATCAATTAGTAAACCTCCCAATGAACTGGTTCTTCCTTTTCTGGGGAAGTCCCATATGAACAGTTCTAGAGAAGAAATTGCAGAAATATATCGTTCATGGAGATTGAATTCGACCTTTTCTAACCTTCCCAATGGGAACTTCTTGGCCTTATCACATGAAGATGAAAATCCGGCGCATCCAAGGTATTGAAATTTTTGCTGGATCGACATCGTTTAAAATCTTAAGCTATTAAAGAATATATACGTTTATTTATTTAGATATAGTTATATATTTCAACATTTTCTACTCCCTTAAGCATGTTTGGCCGTGCTTAAGAAATATAAGTTGGATTTAGCTCGTAGTGAGAAGAAAATACTTGAGCATGTTTGGCTAAAGCTTGAAATTATGGAAAGTTTTTTGGGTAAATATTATGTCAAAACATGTTTTCACATAACTGTCATTTTTACTTTTAATTAAGAAAAGCTACTTTTGTTGAAGTAATGGTAAGTAAGCAACTTATTTATTTTTCACTTTTACCACTGAGATTTTTATTGATGCTAAAACTTATTTATTTATAAGTAAACCCATTTAACCAAAAATAACTCTTGCTTTAATTTTAACATGAACTATAAAAAATTTATTGGTTTTAAAATTTTGCTTAGCGCTGTTTGGTTCAACTAAAAAGTTAAAATAAAATATAAGTTAAAGTCAACAATTATTTTTAACCACACGTTGCTATGGATCCATAATTTTTTAATCATATATTCTATCAACTTTTATCAAAATTTATTATAAAATTAATTTTTATCTAAATAAAACGTGGCTTAATTACTTATAATTAAGTGAACTTTTAATCCTAACCAAACTTGCTCTAAATCCTTAAGAGAATGACTTTAGTTGTAGTCATGGATCATAAGCAAAGCTACAAAATAAAACATCAATTGTTATGATTTGTTATTGTTTGCATGATCACTCAGGTCAATTGTTGTTATGGATGATATTTTCTGCTTATTCTCTGGTTATTTGCTTAACCCTTATGACCTCCAACGATATTATGGCCTTTCGCGACAAGCAACAGAAGCCATGATCATAGTCGAGGTTTATAAAGTATTGCGCAATCGAGCAGCATATCCTTCCGATCAAGTTGTCAAAGAACTTGACGGAAAATTCGCTTTCATTCTGTTTGATTCAAAAGCTTCAGTCCTTTTCCTTGATCGGGTGAGTCGAATATTTTAGTGCATATATAGATAGTTCTAATGATCTTTCAGTAGATTTAAGCAATAAATTGAACCGAATGTCACATATTCGCGTAGCCGGCCTCGAGTTATCTATTGTAGTCTAATCTAGTTTAGTGCTCTGTACCGAGTATGCACTAAGGGTTTGTAAATTTCAACTTTTTGGTAATGTTTTCAGGACCGTGATGGATGCGTGCGACTTCACTGGGGAACTGCGGCTGACAGCTCCTTAGCATGCACCGATGATCCAAAAGTAATCTCAGCTTCTTGTGGGAAATGCTACGCCCCTTTCCCTCCAGGTTACACTCACTCTCAATCTAATAATCCTCTTTGTATAGATTAAGCAGAGTCGAATGCTGAATTCCCAATTAGCGAATTTTGCAGGTTGCTTATTTTTAAGTGGCGGCGTGTTAATTAGTGTTGATTACCTGCTTCATAAGGTACGAGGAATTTCACGACAAGACGATGAAGGGAACATCAATGTTGTTATTTTTCAAGTGGACTTGTACACAAGACTCCACAGCATTCATCGTACTGGTAGCGCAGATAATTGGGCAGATGTCACCATTGTTGAAGGAGAGTAAGAACTAATCAAAGTTCACATAGATAACTTTTTATCGTGCTTTTTGTTTTCGTTTATTTCGGGGATTTATCTATTTTCTTTTAACATTGGATTCTTTAAATAATTTCAAAGTTGTATCAGATAGAACTTGATTTCGTTACAAGTATCTATGCTGTGGTTCATAGTTTATTAGGTATAAAAATACACTTGAAATCCGACTCAGATAGATACCGGGGCCATGGCCTCAATAGTAGGCATATCTGGTCGAGTTGCATCATGATCGCCCTCATTGTTATGCATCGGCATACCAACATTTGAGTACATTGTAAATCCAGGACAATGATGGGGATTCTCACAGGCACAGCTTCTTGGACAACATTCGTAAATACCATTCAGAGGTGCGAATCCTGGTATAAGGAACTTCGACCCACTGGGATTTGGTTTGTCGTGGGTTAGGTGCAAGGTAAATCTTGGACAATGATCATGTGAATTACCGCGACTGCTCGGACAGCATTGGTAAGGCTCATTCAGAGGTGGAAATCCAGGAATAAAAAACCATGGGAAGGGGATGGTGAATTGCGGTGGAATGTATCCATCGCCCCCAGAACCATATCCACCACCAAAGCCTCCATATCCTCCTCCAGTCCCCACAATCACCACAACCACCACCACCAGGAGTTCCACCGCAATCATCACAACTACCACCACCGACACCTCCACAGTTGGGATAAAAGTCAGGTGGGAACATGGTCATCGGGGGATTGTCGAAAATCTTTGCGTTATCAGACTTCGTCCCCGGAAGGTTTCTGTGTGCAGTGCAGACTGCTAGACTTAACATTAGTGTCATTATTGCAAGGCATAACCATTTTGGTGTCGCCATTTTTGTGTGATTGATTCAAGTGAAGTCCTCTAGGAGGATTTATATAGTAAAGTTCCTGAAATAGCATGCCCTGTAATTTGGAGAATCCCATAAAATAAGTAACTAGCCGAAGAGAAGTGTAGGGAACACAAGTACTTCTTCACACATACTGAATTGGATGTTATTCATAGAATTAAGCAACTTAATCGAACACGGAACTTTTTTTTTTTCAACAATCAATCAGAAGAGATATATTAATAATACGAATCTAAAATGAACTAGACAACATCGTTGTATGGGATAGGATAAAGATGAGAAAGATCACATTCTTCTGTCAAAATATAATGTAGCAAAGTAGAATAAATGAGAAAGAATCATATTCCTTGGTCATAGTCTAACTTTGCTTTCCCTTTGGCTCGAGGTCATCACTACTATCATAGACTACTCTTTCAATGGACAACTTTTCATGGTGCTCACAACTTTTCAACTATACGTTTGATCTACTTTTTTAAAAATCTACCGAAGATCTGATTTTTATTCTAATCAAATGAGGACTTAATCATTTTTACCAAAGATGTGAATTTTTTATAGATAAACGACAATTCTAGCTATCAAATTACAATATTTATTCATTTGCTTTATATTAGATTTTTGAGCGAATGTTATATCCAATTATTCTAGCCAGTGGAATGACGATATTAAAACTCATTTGATTTCTCTACGAGTTTTAATATCAAATACCAACATTAGAGTTAAAATCGCATTTTCGAGAATATGCGATTTTGGTGTGATGAAAAGGGCCTGGGGCTGCTTTTATAATCCCAATGCTCAACTTCCTTCTCGAAGAGATTCTTCTTCCTCTTCCTTTGTTCTCTCGCTTGGAGTAGCAAAAGTCAGTAGAATCCCTTAGAAATAATGGCAGGCGTCGGAGGAGGAGGAGCGGTGAAGGAGGTGAAATCGAAGGCGGTGGTTGATCAAACCATTGGGGAAGGCTCTCCGGTCATTTTACATTTCTGGGCGCCTTGGTGCGAGGCCTCCAAGCACATGGACCAAGTTTTCACTCATCTCTCCACTGATTTCCCTCTAGCCCACTTCTACCGGGTTTATACTTACCCTTTTCCCTCTCTATCAAAACCACACGGTTTTATAATTTTTTTTATTTTTTTAAGGTTGTCATGCGATGGCATATATTTCTAGCTCTATAATTTGGTTAAAATTTTCAATTAAATATTTTTTTTTTTGCTGGTAATTGAGTGTCCACAAAAAGAAAGCAGCAATGGTTGGTTGGAATTTTAATTCTAATTATTAGAAAGAAAGAAAGAAAGAAAAAGAAAAGGTCTTTCAATTTATTATAAATTGACTGTGGAGCAGTTCACTTGGTTATTACCTTAACTTGGTTCAAATGTATGCCAATCAATCTATGCAACGCTGGTTTTCAATTTGTGAGAATCATTCAAATCAGGTTTGGGGGAAAGCAAAGAACGGGTAAGGGAAAATGAAAGAAAAGGAATAAACAAATTGAGATTCTACTTTTCTTATGTATTTCTAGAAAATTCCTTTACATAATTACCCCTAATATAGGTTAAAGGTACTTGGCCATCAGAGAATTAGCAAATTGTGGAAAGGAAATTTTAATTATTTGCTAGGAAGACAACGCTTGTATTGTTACTTGTTATCTTTCTCTCTATGTGAGTGCATGATTTTCAATTTGTGAGAATCTGATAGAGAGGGGATAAGGGGTATAGAGGGCATTCTTATGCCTAACCTACTCAGGCCGATTAGAATGGTTATTTCTTAAATTTCTCCTGTTTCGATTTTCAGGGATAGATGGGAGTCCAGTGTTTTGTTCAAAGGTCAAACCATGGGAAATACAAAGCTGATCTGGGTTCAACTAATACTAATCAGCAATAACAGATTAAGCATATTTTATGAATTCGGAATATGAATCTCAAACTTTCTATTTTTGGTTCGTAACTTTTATATCTTTTCTTTTTGCCTGTCTTCTCTCGTTCTTGCTCTGAGTGATTCAAACACGATAATTTACTTTAACCCTGTTTGCCATGTGATTCTAATGCTAGCATGCAAAGAAACTGAACATCAGAGAACTTTCACAAGTTATGTGCTGCATTGCTAACATCCCTTGTGATGTTGTAGGTTGAAGCTGAAGAACAACCAGAAATCTCTGAGGCATATTCTGTTTCTGCCGTACCTTATTTTGTTTTCTTTAAGGTACTACACCTATAGAGAAGTTATAATCATTTGCCCTGTCTTCCACGATAATTTTCCAGTTATATATGATAGTTATAGACTTGTTTTTACCCTCCCTAACTATTGAGTTATGCTATTTGTTATCACTAGCCGTCATTATGTTTAGATAGCATTGAATTATAGATCCAACAACATGGGTTCCATGTCCCTGCACGTTTGTGTTGCCCCGTAGGGTGATGATGGTCATCAGTGATGACAAATAACATTATTTCTAACTATTACGAGGGCAATGGAATGAGTACATGAATACCCTCATTTTCTTGCTAAACATATTGTGGTGAACTCATAATTCAACGGATGCTTTTTATGAATACCAGCTTAATATCGTAAGTTGCTACCGAGTTGTTCAATCATTTGACAACAAAATTCATTGTTGGATAAATGATCACCTCGATGTTAATCTTGTGCATTGCCATTCTCCATGATAGAACAAATATTGGGTGTTGTGACTATTATATTTCCTTGAGATATTTGCTGAGAAATGCAACCTTAAGTCTTTAAAAGGTGCCAAATTAGCATGTTGCATTATTAAATTGGTACCCAAATGAATTTTGGGGTTTTATCTTTATTCTGCAATATCTTTCCTGAAGACCAATATCAATCACTAGGTTCTGATTCTTCAGTAAAATGTTATGTGCCCATCAACTGATACTGTATCTTTGTTGCTACAAATTGCCCAAAAGGCTTCATTGGTGCCGAATAATTCGTTCCTTCGAACATCCTCAGTCTTGATTCCCTTCATGAAAAGGTTTGCATGTGTTAGTCCACTTTAAGTTTAGCACCAAAATCTTCAGTTTGGTACTGTTCTTATTATTACTTCTGATTAAACGGGTGCATAACATTGTTTAACATTATCTGTTGCCTTTTTTCTTTTCTGTGTGTGTGGTTGCTGTTGACCATATATGTCTTTATAGTCGGTAACTGCAAGTATGCTGCTATGTAGTAGTGGATTGGCAAGACATACCATTTGTTAGCCCCTTTGAGGCTCAGCTGGTTTGCCTCTTGAGTTAATTATCTTTGAGCTTGGTTGTGGGATATACGTACGTGCATATATAAAAAAATTATATATATCCTCTCTCCCTGTAACCTACCGTAATAGAGAAATTGACTTTGATTCTATTAGGATGGCACGGCAGTCGATACATTGGAAGGTGCTGACCCAACTAGTTTGGCCAACAAGGTTGCCAAAGTTGCTGGATCAATCAGTCCTGGGGAACCTGCTGCTCCTGCTAGCCTCGGTATGGCTGCAGGACCTACCATTCTTGAAACAGTTCAGGAGTTTGCTAAAGAAAATGGTTCTGGTCGGGTAGGGAGCCTATCACCTTCTGGTGCAGGTGACCTACTCAAAGAGAGACTTGAGCAGCTTGTCAATTCTCATTCAATTATGCTTTTCATGAAAGGGAGCCCCGAATCCCCAAAATGTGGTTTCAGTCAAAAATTAGTTGACATATTGAAGAAAGAAAAGGTTAAATTTGGAAGTTTTGATATATTGACGGACAATGAGGCTCGTGAAGGATTGAAGAAATTTTCCAACTGGCCAACATTTCCTCAGCTATACTGTAAGGGCGAACTGCTTGGTGGCTGTGATATTGCAATTGCTATGCATGAAAGTGGTGAGCTACAAGAAGTTTTCAAAGATCACGGAATTGAAATCTCTGATCCCAGTGAGATAAAAGCTACCGAACATGATGGTGGACAGGGAGGCATTACTGGTACTTCAGGCTTGACCACAATTCTGACTTCTCGACTGCAAGGTCTGATAAATTCAAGTGAAGTCATGCTCTTTATGAAAGGAAAACCCGACGAACCACGATGTGGTTTCAGCCGCAAAGTTGTTGACATTCTCAGACAGGACAAAGTCAAATTTGGGAGTTTTGATATTCTTAGTGATGATGAGGTTCGTCAAGGCCTTAAAGTTTATTCAGACTGGTCGAGTTATCCTCAGCTATACATAAAGGGTGAACTCATTGGTGGATCAGACATCGTGTTGGAGATGCAGAAGAGTGGAGAACTTAAGAAGGTTCTATCCGAGAAAGGGATCTTGTCTGGTGAAACCCTCAAAGATTGCCTTAAACAGTTGGTAAATTCATCGCCTGTAATGCTTTTCATGAAGGGTACTCCAGATGCTCCAAGATGTGGTTTCAGCTCCAAAGTTGTAAATGCCCTGAAGGAGGAGGGAGTCGATTTTGGTTCTTTCGATATTCTAACCGATGAGGTGGTGAGGCAAGGATTAAAGACATACTCAAACTGGCCAACCTTTCCACAGCTATATTACAAAGGAGAGTTGATAGGAGGTTGTGACATTGTGATGGAACTGCACAACAATGGTGAACTCAAGGCTTCCTTATCCGAGTAGAGATAAGCGCAAGCGCACAGCATGGAACGGATTGTGGCTTCGTTTAATGCTTTGCTTATATTTCATACACCGGCAATAGCTTAATAAATTTCCCAAGACATTTGAATTTTTTTTCTTGCCTTGCCTTATAAATTTATGACATGTTGCAAAGTGTTTCTGCAGTTGGTGCTGTAGTGGTCACTGTTATTAGTTATGGTGATTATCATGGGCTGTTGAACTATTTATACCTTTGTGAACTTGGAACAGTTTTTGAGAGCAATTGGCCAATATTGAGCACCAATTGGTTAAATTCAGGTGCCCCTCAAAAATCTTCAGTTCTTTACAAAATTTTCGGACAAAAGAAATAGGTATTTAGCTGTGTAATGAAGCTCGAGAAGTTATTGTGCTTGAAAATTTTAGGCAACAGGAGCTCTGAAAACTCTGCAGGAGACCAAACAACAAAACCATTGCCTAGAGAATTCCGGGAAACTATACTTTCTCCATCACCACTTCCATTTTCTGAGGCTAATTCGCTGTCACTTTTTTATTCTTAGGCCTCCAAAAGATAATTTTTCGATGTAAATAGTGGTGGGCACTTGTTTCTCGTCGAGTGGCCAATTTTCCAGCTTGTCGCAACCAAGGGAAGTGCCTAAGCCAAAAATTGCGATTAGATATATACGTATATGAGTTCATTAAAAATGGTTCGATCGAATCATGTATGGAATTCTACGTTACAGGATATTAACAAATGGAGAAGATATATATGTACGTAGAATCAATGCAATTAGATTAAAATTAAAAAATTAATTAATTACTTGTTGACGATATACAAGTTTACTATTTTTCTACTTTATCAATTAGCCCCCGTTTCGCCTCAACTTTATTATTTGTCAATCACAAATAATAATTTTTATACGTCATAGATTATTTAACGGTCACATTTCAAAAATTTTGTAGGTCACAATTAATTCATTGGTCACAGATTTTTTCACGATCACGGATTATATAATTTTTAGATCACAGATAACAAAATGATTGGTCACGAATTATATTTTTAGTCACAAAATCAAAATCATCAGATCCTCCACTTGCATCACTGTCAACTGCCACCACCTTTATCAACCCACCTACACCACCGTCAACTGCCACCACCACAGACGCTACCACATAAAATACCTCATCCCTCCCCAAATTTTCTCTCTCGATCTCGAAAAATTGCCGATGAAACCCCACAAATAACTCCACCACAGACCACCCATAAGCCGCCATCCACGGAGGAAGAGACTGAAACGCAGCCACAAACCACCAGACACCACCACCAGCAACACCACCGCAACACCAGCAACGTCGCGACGCTGCTGCCCTTCAAAACACTGCGAACTGCAAATTGCAACACTAGTCACCCATCATCAATACTAGCCTAACCCATTACGTACATAACCTAAACCAACCCAAAAATCCAACTCTATCTACTTCATCTTCTCCGGCAGCCTACTACATCGCCATCGACAACCCGCCACCATCATCGACCCATTAACACACCACAACACCCCTCGACTATCTCCATCCACTGCCTGCTGCACCGACTGACCAACTCATTGCAACCCACCTTACACTCCGCCAAAATAGCGGCTCCCAAACCGTCATCACCACACCACTTAAAAATAAAAAAATGGGGAAGAATGGATCTGCACTCCCAAACTGTAGCAACGGTCCGGCGAACAACGAAAGGGCGCACAACTCCACCCCCACCCGCACACGGCACCACACCACTCACCCGACCGCCCCATTGCACCGCACCAAAGCACATCACAACACACAGCACTCGATCTCCGTTCTTACCACTGCACACCTCTACCACCACAACACTCCGCACCTCCACCACTGAACCGTCGATGAGTGGAGCGGATTTGCATCGACATGATGAACGCAGCGACGTCGTCGGCAGAGATGGGAGGTGTCGCCGATGAAGGTTGGTAGAGAGAGAGAAGTGAGAAGGCCGAGAGGAGAGAAGGCAGAGAAGACGGAGAGAGAAACGAAATGGAAATGGTTTATATGGTTTGGGATGAAATTGATTAGGATTTTAATATAGTACTCAATTTTTTAATAAATAAACTTTGAACCTGATTTTTAAAAAACAATTTTTTAAGTACCTGAATTTTTGTAATTTCCACTTATAAATATGTTGAAAATAATTGTTTGAATTTGATTGAATAAACAGAAGGCGTTGATGGGCTTCCGTTACCTTCGTGGTCCAATTAAAAGCCTAACAAGGGCAACCCAATTCGCACTTAGATCACAGTTGGACCAGCCCAAAACATATGACGTCGTTCCTCTCCCACCTTCGATAGTCCAATTAAAAGCCTAACAAGGGGATCCAATTCTGACCTCGTTCCACCCCTCTCCGATCACTGCTACCGTCACTCTCCCAAATCCAATGAAGCGTTTTTCTGTTTCAGTTTCGCTCAATTCGCAAGCGAATTATTTCTTCCACAAAATAATCTGTAAGCATTTTTTTAGCTCACGTTCAACCCGTGTTCGAAACTCAGAAAATGAGTTGGAATCGAAGTCATTGTACAGGAGAATCTCGCCATTGGGTGACCCAAATGTCTCAGTAGTGCCAGTCCTCGACCAGTGGATCAGAGAAGGCAATACTGTTGATAAATCACAGCTTCAAAATATAATCAGTGAGTTGAGACGTTACAAAAGATTCAAACATGCGCTTGAGGTTTGCTTATTATTATTATTATTATTATTATCATTATTATCATCATCATCATCATCATCATCATCATCATCATCATCATTATTAATTATCTCTTCTTTATCTTTGGTTTTTGTTGATTTAAGCTAATGGGTTAGTTAAATATTTTGTTTTGATTTAATTTTAACTATCCGCGTATTGTTAATGTTTTACCCTGTAATTTTGTAGTGTGTATACAAAACTGTTTGCTTCATCCATGGCCTGTATATTGTGCTTTCTACTGTTTTCAGTAGAAGATATTGATATTAGAGCTTGTTTGGATAAGCTTAAAAGTAAGTAAAAGTTATTTATATTTTCAGGCATGTTTTGAGAGGCTGCTTAAGAAAAATGCTTGGCCAAGCATGCTGTTTCAAGAGAAGTTTTTGAACCATTAAAAGTTAATGTTGCCAGAAAAAAGGGACAGGAATTGGTGAATCTATAAGATACATATAACAACAACAATGGTTGAATAGAAATTTAGGTAAGGATTCTAGGAAATGCTATTTCTGAAGAACATTTAAAAGCAACAATATGCTCCCCTTAACCAAATTTGAATTTGTTTGAGAAAATTATCTAAAGAAGTAAATGTTGCCATGATGATCTGATGTATAGAGATTAGCAATATTGCAGTATCATTATCATATGAATCAATCTCCTGAGTTCTTCTCGTAATATATGTTCAGGTATCTAGATGGATGACTGATAAACGTTACTTCCACATGGATTCTTCAGATACTGCCATCCGAATGCGTTTATTGTTTAGCGTTTACGGTTTAGAACAAGTTGAGAATTATTTCGACACCATCCCAGCAAATTTGAAAGTCGTTGCTCATGTTGCCCTTCTCAACTGCTATGTGCTTGCTAATTCTGTGGATAAAGCAGAGGCCATTATGAAGAAAGCTAGGGACATGGGTTATGCTTCTAGACCAGTATGGTACAATATTATGATGAAACTCTACCATCAATTGGGAAACTGGGAAAAGGTTGATGATTTAATCAATGAAATGGGAGAAAAGGGTATTCCTCTTGATCGATACACACTCACCATTCGTTTGAGTGCTTCTGATCCTGCAGGAATAGATAAAATTTTAAGTATTATGCAATCTGATTCCAGCATTGTTCTGGACTGGAATATGTATGCTATTGTAGCTCAAAAATGCTTAAGAGTGGGTTTTGTGGATAAAGCACTGGAAATGCTACATAAAATGGAGAGTTTGATGGGTGAAACGAAGAGAAAGGATCTGGCAGTAATTTTCATCCTCAACCTCTATGCAGAAATGGGCAAGAAAGAAGAGTTATATCGAATATGGAATGAGTACAAACAAAACAACATAGTCCTTAATAAGGTTTACATGAGCATGATACGATCGTTAATGAAGTTTGATGACGTTGAAGGCGTTGAGAAGATTTTTGAGGAATGGGAATCGAGAGGATTATCCTATGATTTCCGTATTCCCAACTTCTTGATTGATGCATATTGCAGGAATCGTCTTTTGGAGAAGGCTGAAGCTCTTTTAGAAAGAGGAATATCGAAAGGGGGTGATCCTAATCCAATTACATGGCGCCATTTGGCTGGTGGATATATCATGAGAAATCAAGTTTCGAAAGCTGTGGAAGCATTAAAGAAGGCAATCTCAATGTATTTTCCTCACCCTAACAAGGACACCTTGATCACCTGCGTTGAATATCTAGAAAGGAAGGAAGACGTGGAAAAGTTCGTGGGATCTCTTCGTGCAGAGGGTATTTCATCTGCAGCTGTGGTCGATGAATTGTTTTCTTTTATTAAGAATGAGAAATCAAATTCTTATGAACAAAGCAAAAGTTGAAGGGCTTCTTGTGATTTCACTTGCCTGGTAAGTGATGGCTTATAGAGTTGAAATCGCCATGTTATCAAAGCTTGGATGCTTCGGAATCAAGGATACATGGGTTATCAAATCTCAACCATTGTGGATGCTAATCTTTTTTAGTGCTGCTGTGTGGTAGGAGAAATAACTTAACCTATGCACGAATAGAAAACAACACAAGTCATCGAGCCTTGTAGTTATGAATGAACTTAATTGTTACTCTGGAGCTTGGAATTTTTTTTCGAGGGTTATTGCTAAAATTTTATAGATCAGTAACTAGAGAGCATAAACAGTCCAGGTGAACCATTAAGTTACTGTTCCATTTGCATATGCTTTCCCCCATGGACTTGGTGGTGTGATAGTCCCATTGGCAGGCTATTTCAGGGTTTGATCAATCGGTGTGCGAATAATTAACTGTCTTGTCACTGAATATTCTGCTCAAAAGTTGCAAGGCACATAACTTAGCACTTATGCCATGTTTGGTACAGTATTATGGAAAAAAGGAACTTAAAAGTTTAATCTATTATACCCTTTTGCTCTTATAACATCCACGCTTATATCGTGAGAAAACAGAATGACGAAACAAAGCTGTCTCAAGCAGCATCTCTGACTAATTTTAAATAACTATATCAGATATGTTCAAGGAAAATGGAGGGAGGAAAGACTAAAATAGAGGAGAAAATAAACAAAAATACAGCCTGCCCGTCCCAAACCCCTGGGGGCATGGGCTGTGGAAAAGCTGTTAAAAAACATCAGTGGTAAATAGCCAGCCATTTGAACACTCCTGATTAAGCTGCAACAGGTATCTTTTCTTGCTTTTCTTTCTTGTCTGTCTTCAAAGATGGTATCTTTTCTTTCTTCTCCATCTTCAACGATGGCATATTTTCTGGCTTCTCAATCCCTGATATATCTGTTATCCTCAATTTTGTCAATTCCTGAAACAGGGAAACGATGGGAACCAAATTTAAGGTTTTAATTAGAGAATAACCTATCTATTTCTTTGGACATGTAGAAGAAAGAGCCAGAGCGTGCACAAGAAGAAACAGAAAAGAACAATATTAATGAAGTAAAAATTTCAATTGGTAAAAATTTCAATTACCTGGCGATGTCCTTTGGTTCTTCTATAATTCTTCCTTCTCTTTTTCTTAAATATGATCACTTTTGCATCTAGTGCCTGCAAGATGAAATGGTGCTTATCAAAGAAGAAGCAAGTAGTAGCCCTGAATCCTTGTCTTCCATGAAAGGGATAAAGATGCTTAGACTTGCTTGGCACCGTGAGAGAGCAGGGAAGGGGGATAAACCATAAGATCGTTACCCCTCCATCAATAAGCAAATTACTTTCAAACAATAGTTGCAGCATTGTTAAACAATCACATAGATTATCAACTCATTTAAACTTTCAAGTTTTTAACTCTGACCTCCACAAGAAGCATCTCTGTCTCATAAAGACACCTTATGCAGTCCATAGGATCATTCTTTTTTTTTTTTACACGCATTTAAGTTCATTATCACTCATGTTAAAATTAATCATAATGTTTTCTCCATATATTTACGAACCAACATCATAGAAGAAAACAAAATTACAAGTGTCGTGAAGCTTATAATTGCCATATTCACTGCATAGCTCACCTAATTCTACAATCATCTTTGGAATTTCCTCCGGATAAGAACTTGAGAAATAAGATTCCCTAGTTTGTAAAGGAGATCAGAGGATGATCTTATCATCAGTAAAGTTTGGCCCACGAGAATCTTGTTTATGAATTTATTTTAAGTATACATAGGGAGGAGCCAAGAGCAATAGATTCAATTCAACTACAAAATATGTGCATTATATATGAAACATACCCAGATCTCACACAGGTTGCAGAAAAGTGTAATATTGAATCTTATCTTACATGCTCCTCAACAACAGCAAGAACAGCAGCATCCGGCAAAATTGGTCGACCAATGATTGTTTGAGTTTTTGATCCCAGCATAAGAACCTTATTGAGGATCAACTGCAACAGAATGGTCGGTCATTGCACCAGTAACATTCCCAACAGAGTCACTATAAATATTAAATAGCTGACATCGACAAATAGATAATTAAACAAATTCAACTTGAAAATATATGAAAATGTATACTACTACATGAAAAACCGTATTTCAACAAGTTCAAGATAGAACATCCACAAATTAGTTTAAAGCACAGTATCTCCTAAACCTCCGATCCATAATATCCAGTGTAGTGGCACTATGTGATTTTGACATAACAAAATAGCAATGTACATCTCAAAGCCTTGGATATTCCATAACAAGGTCAAACACTACAGGCAATAAGACAACATTGTTATTGTACCTCAAATGCCCTATCAGCTAATGAGCTATGCCCCTTCACAAGTCGTAGTAACTAGAGAAACAGAAATGTTAGTCGAAAATTTATGAGCGATCGTATCTACCGATCGTCAAATTCCAATTTTTAGTTTAATTGGACCTAAATCCAAAATATTACTCAACCAACTGAAGGCCTTCTGTGACTTGTGCACTCTATCATGGACATGAGCATTAAGTCTACAATCATCTGTGACATATAGCTAGTCATTACAACCACAAGATTCCCGTACCAATTATTCTACAGGGCCAAGCTGTAATTGATTATCCATCTTATTTTCATTTATAATCCACTACAGGCAGAACGATGCTGTAGAAAATATGAAACTTCAGTTCATCTTAAACTGCGCAAGGTTTTTGCTTAGAACAAAGAATTAGTAATGCTGAGTCCAAGATATTTGTGAAGTATTGTTGCTAGTAAAGTTCAAACTATCAAAATTTTCCATTTCATAGACAAGCAAACTACAAGATAAGTTATAAGGAGAGAGAAGAAGTATCTTAGATGTCATCTTATAAGAAACAAGAAATATTTTTTCCGCACTTCTGATAAATAATAGGACCAGGCGAAGAGAATCAATGCAAACTAAATGTGATTTCAATAACCTTGTCATTAACGTTGCAGTACTTCAATTTCTCTGCGTATATGCAATCCCCATTGCTCACCTTAAACTGATGTGACCCAATCTAAGCAACAGACAACAGCAGAAAAAATGATTTGAGCAAACACTTTTACACAAGTGTCCAAAGTTGAGATATTTACAAGAACACAATCATTCTGCTTAAGGAACGAATAAGTACAACCTTTTTCAGTATGGCAAGCGAAATTAATTGGTATTTTGTAAACTATGTTTCAGCAGCTGTACTAAGAGCACGCTTGGCCAAGCATAAAAGTAAGCAACTTTTTTGTGTCCAGACTAGACAACTTGTTGCTTTCTTAAATGTAAAAAAAAGTTACTTCTATTGAAAGTTCGCTTATTTCCAACTTTCACTAATAAATCGAATTAATTATACCAAAACTTCTTTATTTTCCTATACGTAAATCTTTTAAGCTTGACCAAACATGCTCTTAGCTACCACACTTCCCTAAAACTCAAGTCAAATTCAAATCTTCGTCCAAAATTCAACAAAAATTGAAGAAAACAAAAGACAAATGAAAAAATTGGGCGGGATTATTCAACGAACCTGAACCACAGCAAAAAACGGTTCGTATGGTTTGAAGACCCGGTCAGACTTTTGAAGCGGACTTACGACTTTGTACCCGATTTCAGCTGCCTCTTTTTCTTTATCCTCGGGAGACAATACAGCTCTCTCATTTTCCCTCTCATCATCCGCACTCTCTATGTCTTCTCCTTCACTTTCGTAATCATCATCATCCTCATCTTCTTCTTCGTCAGTATCATCATTTCGATTTTTGGAACAGAAGTGCCGGCAAAATACACTCTGTGCGTTAATATCATTACTGTTGAATAAGAGATGTAGTGATTTGGGAATCAAGGCGGAGTGGGGAGTGTATTTCGAGGTAGGCGCAAGAAATTGGGGATTCAGGTGAGGAGCTCGGGTTCTTAGGAATTGGAGATGACGATTTAGGTTTTGAATACAGCGTCGATTCGCCATTGTTGTGTTGAATATCGTTTCTTGAGAGGGTTTTTGATCAGTACAGTAAAGAAGACTATTGCTTTCTAGGGTTTAAAGTTTTCCTTAATTATTCTTGAAAGAGTGAGAGATTTTTGGAACCTAAAGTCGTTAGTCACTAATGCGATTTTGCCTATTTGAATTTACCAAAAAATATTAGGCCATTTTCATATTGGCCATTTTAATTCCATAAAATTACCTTTAACCCTACTTTTTAAGTTTCAATTTCAAAAACCAGGTATAATGATTTTTTTTTTTCAATAATCAGGTATAAATAACATATATATCATTTCTATTTCTGTTGCAGCCAAAGCGATCTAGGAATGGTGCAAAGTTATGCACTACTTTTTTACGACGATGTCATGACATTGTTCTTAAATTCCTCGTCAATTTACACTCCCTCCAAATCGACGAGTATTATGTCCATCAGCTACTAGCCGCCCTCTCTGCCTTGTTGTCACAATCGAAAACCACAATTGAAGGATGGATCTATCGGTCAATTTGGAGAGTGCCAATCGCTAAGGCATCATCGAAATTCACAAACCACGCCATGACATTGTCATAAAAAAGCGGCGCATGTTATCCCACAAGCTCTAAATCCTTTCTGCTTTCTATTCTGGTTGCAAATAGAGAGAGAATGTATATATGTTTTTTTTTAAATAATTATCACTTGAATGCAAAAGAAGGATTTAAAGTAATTTTCTCAGCATTAATTGCAAAAATAATAAATGACAACCATCTATAAGGAATGGAGCAACCACTGATAATTATTAAAAAAATTATGAATATGTACAACAAAAAATGGATAATTTAATATCGTATCATTTTCAAAAATTATAGAAAAGCAAAATAAAAGCTGCTGTGTAGAAGCATAACTATAAGACTCAACTTGCACAAATTCCTATCCCTGCAATGAATTATCTTGTACCAGGGTAGGAAAGAATAAAAATTTGCCTAGAACAAAATTTTTTTTTAAGTTGCAGTGATACCCTTGCTGCCGGCATTGACTTTCCGGTGACGCCTCGATTTCCGGTCTCTCCCACGCTTTGTGGGAATCTTCTTGATTGGACTACTTACAATATTGTTGGTATAAGTCCCAGGTGGGGAGTTCAGTTTTTCATCGATAACTGGGGGTGGAGGATGAACAAGAACAATAGCGTCTGGAGGAGGGGGAGCCCAGTTCTCAAGCAAGTCTCTGTGGTACCCCTGCAAAAATAAAAGGGTGATATAGTTACGAGCTCGACCAAAAGCTTGCAATATAGTTACGACAACAAATGAAGCCTCGTTTCCTGACTAAAAAGTAGTGACCAGGCCTGGCTAGGCTAGGCCAGGCCATCAGAATAGGAAAGGCCTTCAAACAAAATCATGACAAAGAGGTAACATGAATCCTTTTTCACCACTCAATTGAGTACATTGTGTATTTTGATATTTTTCATATTAAAAGGATCATAAATTTCGACCGCGGCCAGATTATTTCATTTCCTTCTCAGTCTATGCTTCAAATCGTGGAGAAGATCTCCAATTTAAGATATCAGATCATTATCAAACGAATCAAACAATGAGAATGTGTTAGCCTATCATCTACATACGGGAAAGAAAGAAATGACAAAATAGCAGCAGTCACTCTTCAAAATTGCTACGTAAAGGCAGATCGTATTAATTCTTTTTCTTTGATAAGTTAATGGGAGATCATAAACCGGGAAAGAATGCATAATTTCAAAAACAATATTTGAAAGACGGTAGATTACCTAAAGGGAAAACAAGATGTAAAAGCAGTTTATAGGTGGTCAATAAAGTATAAAATAGTTGATTTCATAATCATGGAGATTACATTTCTCATAAAGAATAATGAAACCAACGAGATACAAAAGAAACAGATATACATGTTTCAGTCTATCTTCTCAGAAATAATAACTATCAACAAATATAAGAATATCACCTGCACCACAAAATTACGCCTTTCACAATCCAAGAACATATTGATAGTGTAATTTGTTTTTGATGCAATCTTGTCCCTGACAGTCGAAAAACTAATCTGGTCTCTGGAAGTAAAACGATCCACTTCGTTAAACCAAAGACAGGTGAAGAGGTTGGAGATTGGAATGTGCTCCCTTATTATAACACATCCTTCAGGAACATCTAGAAACCATATTGTCAACTGATATTAGTCCAACGTGGAATGGCAGATCTAGTCACCAAAATGAAGAAAAATAAGGAGAAAACAGGAACTGGCTGTCCTACCACTTGTAATAGGAAATTTATCAGCAGAAAATGGGGTTAAACCCTCCTTTCTATAGAAATCAGTCTGGAAGTCAATGGAGGCATTTTCATACTTCCCAGCGGCCTTATTAGCTTCTGCTTCTACAAACACATCGAAACGCTTATAATGCCTCGAAATTGCAAAGCTAACATTTTTCCTCCACAAGAACCTGTAATATTTGTAAAAGAAACGTCAGGCAAAATCTCTCTTATAGACACGGGGGATATGGAACCAAAAAATTTCCTGTTTGAAAGTGATTAAACTATCAATGGAGCACAATGGGATTATATATTCGATTATGATGGTAATTCTATTGGTACTATTACCAAATAATGGTAAATATTTATGGATATATGTTAATTAAGATACATATAGATGAACGGAAAGGAATTTAGCCCACTAAATCCACTTCATTTTAAATCTCACACCACATCAAGGAATGTGGATTCAGAAACTTCACTACGAAGAGTTACCCCCATATAATGAATTTTCTCCCTCTGATTTGATGTGCACAACAACACAAACTAAGTCTTATTCCCAATAAATTTGAAGCCGGCTACATTATCCTTCTTTGCCATTCTACTTTGTTCATTGCTAGATCTGCTGGGAGATCATAGTAACTAGATTCGACGTTTCAAAAACTGGGGAAGCTTTAAGTGTTATATGCTTGCTTGGGGAAGCTTTTAGGTGCGTGATTGTAAGTCGTGGGACTCGAGGAATGTATGATTATTAAGTAGATAAAAGTTGTGGGTCTTAAGAAATATATGGATAAAAATGATGTTTTGACAGCTTATAAGCATTTAAACGCTACCAAACAAGCACTATGTGGTAAACGTTACCTTCACCCATTCACCTTCAGCTAGGAAAAAGCTTTGTGTTTGACTATCATTCCTCCACTTAGAAAAGACCTCAACTGACGAAGTAGTGTATCTTCATATATGTCAAAGATTATAAGTAAACCCATTCACCTTCAGCTAGCAAAAAGCATTTAAATGCTACCAAAACAAGCACTATGTGTAGGCTTTTTTTTGCTACACTCGCATGGGGAATCTTGAAAAATAACATGGCTAATAAGTAATAAAAACTGTTTTGTAACAACAGAAACCACAAATTTGGCTACTTATAGTAGATTATAAGTACCTTTCGAGAATCTGATATGGATCCACAACCAGCTCAAGTTTTGCATCAACCCACAGTGAGTATCGGGCATTAGGGAAAAGCCTATGAAGTAGAAGCTTGGGAACCTGACAGGCAAGAGCATATTAGTTTAAAACAATCAGTATACGCATCAAATGTGAATGGCTGCTCTGTTGCCGAACAGGCATAATGGACACAAAGAAATAAAGCACAAGATGAAGAAAGGGTTGCTATCAACAATTCATTAGGTAAATAGTATCTTCATTACGAAAATATGTCGATAACACAACGAGGACACTAGATGTGGCATGCGTAATAACAATAAGTGCAAGACCAACTATATCAAAAACGCAGGGGGGAAACCTATTCGACTATGCCATTATCTGACATAGACTGTACATATTTTGTATGATATTCTTTTCGTGAGGCAAAAAAACTTGGACAACCTTAAACAAGTAACTATTAGTAATAAATGAATATGGACAACAGACCAATCAGAGCTTAAGGAAGCAATGAATAAGTTATCATGCAGACAGGGAAAAGAAAACCGAATATCCAATTAAAGCGAAATGATATAAAACTGAAGAGAATCCAGAGTTGTCAGGAGTGGCAATGGTTAATTATAAGATTCTTAAATTTGAATGATTTCACAGCAAATTTGAACTCAGGAAGCCTTCAAAAACATAAATATCCACGAAAGAGCCATTTAAGAGATGGTCATGCATATGAAAAGACAAGCACCAACTCCTTTAAAGAGAAAACTCCAGAAATGGTTCTGAGACGAGAGGAATCACACTTAAACAAAATCTTTAGTGGCAGAATAGTGTAAATGTGGTGTAAGGCTACTAAATTTTGAAAAAGAAAATGATAATCATTTCAACTTCTTGTAATCTCAAGGCCAACCAACTCTACACCAAACTTCTCTTCTCCTACAATAAACTAAACTTTTAATAACTGTGTGCTTAATGTAAAATTACTGACTGCAGAGATCTGAGGGCATTCTTCATTAAAATTCGTCTCCTACAGATATAGAATACCGAAATGACAAATTTATGCACAGATCTAAAGATCATAATGGAATTTTAATCAGATTTTATTTCTTGAGATAAGTTAGATTTTTAATTAATTAAATAATTACTAAGAACCCCAATCCTAACCAATGTGTTGACAGCTTTTTCTTACATACAATGATGAAAGTTATTAAGCCCCTGTTTTTTAGTCCCATTTTTTGAGAATAGATTTTGTAAAAAAAGTGATGTTTTGGAGAATTGTGGTTAAAAAGTAGGAAAAGAGTTAGATTTATGTGCAAAATTATTTTTATTGGGAGAATGTGTAGCTGAAAAAAAGTTTGGGGAAAATCAGTTTTGAAAAATGGGGCTCAAATTATATTTGTTTCTGATAACTCCATCTCCCATAGATAATGATCATTCTAAATTGAGATTAAATGTCAATGCAACAAACATGTCTAAACACAAAGTGCGCAATAGCTAACCTTCAAGATATTTACCTTTCCATTCCGCCTTGGATCAGAGTAAGGTAGGTTGCGAACAACTACTATTCTCCATAACCCAATTTTCTTGCTACTATCCAGCTCATTAGAATTGATTAAAAATGCTTCCGTTTCTTCATCCACAAACATATGGAAGCAGACATTTTTTATGGCATACATACTAATGTTCTTTGGTTGTCGTATTAAATCAAATGCCCCTGATAAGAACAAACCTCCTGTATTAATTACCAAAAGATTTAATGTAGAAATCAAACATTATGTTGGATCAGTACCAAAAATTGCGGATGCGACAACTACCCCTTGACAAGTTTCCATCTCAAGAAGGTCGGAATCATTAATGTCAAAACCTGTCTGGAGGCCAGGTTTGGCTCCTCTAACAAACCTATAGAGAATGTTTAATTAACCATAAGAAAGATATGCACATAAAAGAGCAATATGAGGTAAAATATTCAGAAAAAATAGTTCCAGTAAAACCCTACCCACAATGCACGCCCATGGACTCTCTTATATCATATGAATCACTTCTCTGTCTCAGTGAAGGATATCCACCGAATTCAGAGCCTCCAAACTCGGTTCTAGTTAAATTCTCTTCATAAATATATGTTAAATTCTTAAGCACGGGAGAAAAGGACGGTGCAGTTGGCATTAGGGAAATAGCTTGTTCCAAAGGAAGGTAGCAAACTGGACATGCTGGCAAAGCAAGCAACAAGAAAATCAAGCAAAATGAATAGATTAAGCATTAAAAAAGAATAATGAAATTCAGGTTAAGTCTAGACGATCTTCACTGCTACATTGTCCAGTGAAGTCGGAATAAGTTGGAATGCATTTATAAACATTAGACAATGTTGCATAGACACCATGCCACACAGACTGATGATCATCTAGACTTTAGAAGAATAAAAATGCTCATTAAAATAACATGTTAAGATCAAAGTAGGTATATCTTGGTTCGTATAGTCTAATACCAAGTTATCTTGATGTTTCCATAAGCGAAATAACATGAAATCTCAGACAGTGAGATAATTTAAACTTACGACGTGGTCCAGTCCTCTTTCTATCCGCTGGTGGCGGAGGCAATGTAAAACCCTCACATGGATTCCCAGGAGGAAGAATATATCCTGTAAAATATACAGGAGGTGGCGGATTTGGAAGCAGAGGTAGAGGGTCTACATTTGCATTTCCCACAACATTGTTTACGTTATAAGTAAAAGCAGCAGTAAGACCATCTTTCTCCCCAGATATCAATGGGGATTTAATACTCATATTTGACAAAATAGGTTCTTGTGAATCTTCACCTGCAAACAAGCAGAAACGCAGATTGAACAAAGATTTTAATTCAGTGACTGATCAACATCTTGATCCCGAAATCACCCACACGCAGCTGATTAAATGACAATACCCCATTCTGAGCAAACTCTGCCAGTGAATGGAAACTCAGATAAAGAAAACCAACGAACAATAACATTTTAAATTAATTCATGAATATATAATCTGGTGTGCAGGTAGATGCAATGTGCTCTTTCTTACAAATACAGATACAGATATAAACTAGCCAAAATTAAGAATGCAGAAGAATGTCGAAACAAGAGTTAAAAACAGGAAGCCAAACCTTTTCCAACATATAAAACCCAGACGAAAACAGCAGTGGAAACAAGACACAAGAGCAGCATTCCAACCTTCTTCCGGGGAGCGAATTTGCAGATCCAATGAAACAATTTGTCCTTTTCCTTAATCATCTTGGCAGGCTTTCTTGGCACCAGAGGTGGAGGCGTGGTTTGGATTGTAGATGATAATAAACTACTCTGAAATTGCTGCTGTTGCAATGACCCATAACTTCCCGAAGATCGAAGACCCAATGACCCTGTAGTCATTGCTGTCCCCTCAAGTCCGAAATTTCACCTCTCATCTCCCCCCTCCTCTCATCCGCACAAAATCAACTGTTGAAGCTACCCTAAATTCAAGAAATCTGTAATCCAATGGCAATAATTCAGTATAGTAATAGACTCTCCAGCAAAGACTTGAGTAATGTGAACCCAAACAATTGATCTTTCAAAAGGAAATCTAATAGGTGACAACTGTTATTGAATCGTAATTAACCGAAATAGAACATAACTTTAGAATCCAATTAAAACTCAATATTGATTTTCAATCCACCAATTACGTATAAGAATGCTTGGTGTTAAGCGCAAATAATAGTCCTCAAAATCAACATTAAACAAAAATAACTCTAAAACGAAAATAATAAAAAATTGATAAAAAAAAGGCCTTAAAATTGAGGGCTGGGTTACTTAGGGCTGTGGCGATTGATTTCTAGGGTTTTGTGGCTGATTTCTAAATCTAGCAGATTAGATCACAGTTCACAAGCTCCTTTAATTTTGGAAAGTAATTTATTTTTTTCCCAAATAAATTATTTTTTTGCAAATTTATTATTGTAATAAATGTGTAATAAATAAATTGAAAAAAAAAAATTCATTGAGATTATCATCCCATACGTGGCATAGTATAATTAGAGGAATTCCGAGGGCCAACTTGTTTATAATTTTGACTTAATTATAAAATTAGATAAGCTGGCTTAATCACTTATTTAGACGACATTTGTCACTTATCCAATTATATCATAATTAAAAAATATTTTGAACTTAAATTTGATTAAGTTTTGAGAAATTTTGAAAGGCACTGTTAACAGAGTAAATTAGTTGTGATGTCTACCTGCCTCGTTTCAAGGTTTAATAGTTATTTATTAAGAAATAAAGAATTGATAGTTATTGAATTAGATGTCTCCAAACTTGTAATTATTATATAACTAAAATTTCTCGAACCATTTGAATTGATTCAGTTCGATTATCGAACAAAATTATACTACTTGTGAGTCTTAAGGTTAAGAAACGGAATAGTTAGAGACATGTTCAAACGGTGGAGCAATTATTTAATTCGATGCAAAGCCAAAAAAAAATCTTATCAGGCATTGACATGCCTTGGATCCTCTTGAAATATGGATGTCTTGGAAACGTAGATACAGGTGATGCATGGTTGTCGTCAGCTCATTTTGTAAGGTGTTGTGTAACGAGCATAACATTTGTATTTACTTATCGTCATTGAGTTTGAAGCCTGAACAGACTTCTGGTGATAAGTCGAGGAAAGATAAGGATGATGTCAAGTCATGTCCCTTATGTCTTGGATGAGCATATGGTTAAATTCTCGATTCTAGTTACAAAATCAATTTAACTTTTATACAAAGAGCAAGATTGCCCGGGTTAGCACATTGCTATCTAATTACTCAAGTAAGCAAAGATCGTGATTAGAGTACGCTCCTTGTTTGCTCATTTATTATGGAAATCGAAACTCGTATTCCTTACATAAGACAATTAACCTAGATTATTCATTGTTTGCTCATCTATAAAGCTTTTGTTCTATTAAGATTCAAGCTCTCTATTAAAAAAAAATGATAAATAAAAGACGTGGAGAAATAAATAAATGTTTTATGGAAAAGGCAAAATAAAAAGTCGAGATAGAAAATATTATTTAGAGTGTAAAAAACTTTATTCTCTAAATATAAAGATGTTCTTTATTATATATATAAAAGATATTTAAATAGAAAATCTATTGAAAATACTTTAATTATATTACCTACAGGAATGAAAAGGACTAAACAAGAGCTTTGATTGAAAGTCACAAGATTTTGGGAGTTTATACTAGATTTTAATCATTTTTATAACCGTTGCACCTGCATCCAACTTTATTATTATTATTATTATAATTCTGATGAAAATCTTTCACAAAATGGTGCCAGACGTACATTTAATCACACATTTCATGAGACTCACAATTTTTCAATTACACGTTCCATTAACTTTCATCAAAATCAATTAAAAATTTAATTTTCATCTAAATTAAACAGGAGCTAAAAGCATGTAAATTTGAAGCAATTGGCTTCTGGTGTTCTTTATTTGCACCATGGATGGAAGCAAAAGACTTAAGTTGACACATTAAGGCTTGCATTGTGTTACTCGATAGATAAATGAAATTTTTTGGTTAATTAGCTCAAATGCATGACCACGATAAGATGGCTGGTAAGCCACAAATTGTGGGTGAAAGTCGGGTACTTGTCAACCGAAGTGGTGAGGACTAGCCGGGCATAGAGTGCTTCATTTAGGCTTTGTTATACATGCAACCCGACCCCAAGAATAGGACAACAATGTGACAGAAAGTTAATAAATTATTCGAGCTCAAGAGTGTGATAAATCCAAAGGCAAGACATGGATATAGACCATCTTGTCAAGATAACATCCTAGGAAATTTTCTCCATGTCTCCACGTAGTTTTAGCACTGTTTTACTCCCAACATTTGAAGAAATCAGATGGGATCGTCATTTTCTCTCTCAGTCTTGGTCCAACGCTCCTGCATAGGGTAGGTAAATCTGAAAAATTCACGACTCCAAATTTATTTAAAAATTCAAATGTGGGCATTTTAAACCCCTATTTAGTTTAGATAAAATTTAAATCAAATCAACCATTAATTTTAACAACACATTTTATTGGGATATATAACTTTCAATAACATATTTCATCAACTTTTATTAAAATATACTAAAATCTGATTTTAATCTGTACCAATCAGGGGCTAAATTGTTATTGATCTCGAGAATCGTAATTGTTTGCTCTATATCAAGGAAGAACTGTAAAAAGGAAAATGAAAAGAAGTATACAAAATTCGTTATACAATTCACACCACTTCAACCACGGATCGGTGCAAATTAGGAAAGTTTTCCATCAAATCTACAGTAAGCATGGAGGCCCTTGGCCGGGGCGCGCGGCCGGAATACCCAGACGAAAACGGCGGCGTGGATGTCAACCGCTCACAAATTCTAAGCCACTTGGCTTCCATGTACCGGTGTTTCCGCCATGGCGCCATGTGCATTTTCCTCTCCTTCATACATTTTTTGCCGGCTGAGCACAAAATCTTCAATAAGGCAAGCAGTCTTTCAATTTTCCCAACAAAAAATTCTGGTAGTTTTCGAATTAGCTTGTTGTATTCTTCGTTTGCTCTTGCCATTTCAAATTCCGCTCGAAAATTCAATTCGATAATAACCTTAATTTCCCCTTTTTTGGAGCTCGATTTATCTCTTACATCCAAAAATGTGTGTTCACCTGCAACATTAATTCACAAGAAAATAATGACTTTGTTAGATAATATTACTAATTAGAATCAAGATTTTGATGAATGACACTCAATGATCGAGGAAGAGCAATAATATTTAGGCCTATATATACCTGATGGAATATCCGGGGAACTTCTCCACTTAGACTTGCAAATTGCACTATCAAAACCAGCATTTTGAAGGCGGCGGCACACCTCTTTCATCAAACAATTCCGGCAGCCAGTATTGAATGGTGTTCTTCCGCAGCCGCACCAATTCGCCGTCTCTTGTGCTTCTTTCATTGTCTCCTTAGTGATACTACGAATTTTTGACTCTAAAGAACTTGTCCTGCATATTGTAGCCTGTACAAGCATCCATAATAACATATTATAAGTATTACATATGACACAAATATTGCAAAAATAATTTATTCTAGAAATTTTCTATCATTTCCTTTCCAATGATTAATCGATCGTTGGGTGAATCATGGAGTAAAATCAGACCGAAAGACGGAGTCGATTGACAACGGGAATTATAAGAAGAATAATGCTATTTGTATGACCATTATCCTCCTTGTGATAATACGTCGAGTTTCAATGTCTTCTCAACATGATAACGTGATGATCTATATAACCAAATGACCCAACCAGCAAAGACAGTCAAAAGGTTCGAGAATGGTTCAAATAGCATCGTAGCGCTTGATATGGTGTCTTGCAGAACAAGCATAGGTGGAGACAACAAAGTGAAAGGTAAGGTATAGCACTCTCATTGCAGCACCTTAACTAGTCATATTGATATTTGTTAGGTTCAATGTTGTAATTAGCATATTTGTAAAAAAAAAAAGTCTTAATTGAACATTTGTAAAAATTCAGGGACTTGAATGCAATTTTATATAGATGAGTTAGGTTAGGGTTAGATGTTGAAAACAAGGAAAACGTGGCGTCGAAATTTCACTAGCTGCTCGCCTGACTCACGCTCGAGCGCAAGAAACAGAAGAGTCGTCGCCTGCCTTGCGTCTTGCTGTCACTCGAGCGACAACACCCTCGCTCGAGCGAAAGGCTCCCTTGCTCGAGGGACGTATTTATGCGACCAGACCTAATTCGTGATTTTGAAGAGTTTTATACGGTCCATAACACCTAAGCATCTCCAACTATAAATAAAGACGTTTGAGACGAATTTTATAAGGTTGTTTCATTGTGCTTTCATTGCATAACACATCCACATCATTTTTTCAGAGATCCAAGAGCATAATTTTTTTGGTGAAAACAAACATATTATTCTTGTGATCCGGCAATCTAGTTTTGGAAAATATCAGAGGTTCTAATTCAAAATATCTGACTTCCTTAACACTTTGAGGAAGTGATTCAAGCTCAGGAAGAAGAACGTGAATAGATGATTTTTGGGTATCCACTTGGAAGAGATGTGTGCAGAAAATCGTGAGACTAAGACAACATATCTTGATAGAAGATTGTGAATCCGTAAGTACAGTAGATCTTGGAAGCTACAGAAGGTAGATCAGGAAATCTAGTGAGGTCGGCTGGATAGTATCTACGATAACAGATAAGGTTTGTATGAGCAGCAGATCTTGAAGTTGCAGGGTTTACAACAGTTAGTGTAACTAGGTTGGAATTGAACTGTAACTCACATTGTTTATAGTGGAGGTTATTGGTTTGGTCCCGGAGTTTTTACCAATTGGATTTCTCCATCATCAAACATTGTGTTATTTATTACTTTTCAAATATTACAACTACGATAATTCAATTCAGGGAAATTGGATTGTATGTTTAACCGTCTAGAAATTAATTAAAAGTGACTTGTTGTTTTAATTAGCGTAATTTCGCACCTAAAGTCAAATTAACTTATAATTTAGATCAATCTAACGGCATCTAGCGAACTCACAGTGTTAATAAATATTGATGACAAATAGCATATTACTAGTTTTATATTATATCTATACCTTATAACATGCAAAGTTTTACTTATTAGCGTGTATCAATGGAGACAAAAGAACATATAAACATACTTGTAAAAGCTGATTTTGGGTCTCCCAGAAGCTATTATCTACACTATTCTCGTTTCCACTTTTCTCCTCTTCATCTTCACTGTCGTCTTCATTTTTCCCGTCGAAGCTGGACAACCCTTCAGACTCTTCATTCAGAAACTCAAAAACTGTGTCTGACAAATTTATAGCGGCGGGGTCGCCGGAAAACTCAATTTCCCGGCTATCACACGGAAAAATCCGGTGGTTGATGGGAATTCTAGCCAATACTCCGGCCATGGCCTAGAACCCACCGAGCTTTAATAATACAGCGTAATTGAGCTGTTTAAAAATAACTACTTTTTCGAGTTTCAACAATCTTAGGAACTGGCTATATACACCATGAACTTGAATATATGGGACCCATTGGTCCTACGTGTACAAACCTGCATTGATCCACATGGTAAAAAAATACGGGTGGTCCAAATTGGTGGACCGGACAGCAAGGATCCACATCAGTAGGGGTCAATAATTCTATCAGGATATACTCGAATATCCCAAAATTAATATAATTAATATTAATGTTTTCTTTAATATCGTTATATGTTGCTATCCTATCCTAATCTGTGGGGTGGGCCACACCAATCAAATTGGACGTGGCCAAATCTTGCCCGTCAATTTCTTAGGTTTGTCCGATGATGTGGGGCCGCCTTGTTTGCCAACTAATGTATGAATGTGATCATACGCGGCGTCCTGCCCACGGGATTCGTTGTTGAGCAAGTTTCTAAATTTGCCCATGAGATTGTAAAATATCGAGATGGTGACAAGGGGTGTTATGGTCATTGCATTTGAGTAATTATTCTTCTAAAGTTGGAATAATAAGGCGAAACGGGGGAAAGATGTAGCCTTGGGTAGGTTTCCATTCTCATCAATGCCCATGTGTGTAATATTGAAACGACATGATATTAAATAATTTGTTTTGAGACTTGAATTGTGCCTTTCATTTTATGCATCACGTTGGGCATGACTATAATTGTGATTCATATAGAATTTTATTATGTTCGATCATTTGGTGTTCAAACAAAATTATATGTTAATATTTGACTTGATTTGTGCTAATCATCTGGAGTAAATTGTGTTTGATTGGCTCTATACGCTCCTAGATTATACTGTATTTTTTTCATTTTTCAAGAAATCTAGCCACGACGTTTCATTTCGCGTAATAGGATAGCGTTGTGCGAAAAAAAGAAAAGAATATGCTATTTTTTCTGAGTACAACTTACAATCGGTGCCTAATCATCAAAACCAATTCAATTTATTAAGCAGATTCGGCAGGTTGATTGATAAGCTAGTGCATGGGTAGCTTGATTTATTAGTCATTTAATTTTAATTTATTAAAATAAAGAAAAATTCAAATATTTGTTTGGATTTAGAAAAAATTATTTGTCTTGCAATTATTTCATACGATTTCGAGTCGCTACACATGATAGCATTATTGCATAAAAGGCCAAAAGACTCAACTAAAAGTGCAAGACAATTAGTTAAAAATGAATGTATTTGATACACTCAATAATGGAGAAGTTTAAAAGTGGTTTATTAAATTAAGGACCTGTCATTGGTGCTATTAGATTATTTTATTTTATAATTTAATAAGCTTGTGAACTTTGGTGGCAAAAGGCAAAAATAAAATAAAAATGCCGTATTATGGTTGTAAAATATTTGTGTAAGAAAAATATTCATAAATCCAATTATGGGTGAACAAAAAAATTGTCGATCTGTCAAATCGAAACGAAATTACAAAAATGAGTTAGGTTTCAGCAGTTTCAAAATCAAATTGAATTGTTTGGTTCGATTCTGTTTGGTTCAAGTTTCGATTGTTAAAATCATTCGAACCGTTCACCAATTTTTTTTTTTTAAAAAAAAGAAAAGAAAAGAAAAGGAAAAATTACCTGTTTTACTCAAATATATATTTACTATTTCTATTTATACTTCAAAAATTTTAATAATTTACTTGCTAGAGTTACGGGAAATTGAGACCTCCCCCTAGAAGGGTTGTTTCATTTAGTCTTATTCTAATAGACGATTGAAGTATACAAGAATTCATTGTACATATTTTACTAACATTCTTTTCATGAAGTGGTTGCGCCGAGTTTAAAATTAGAGTCAATTTATCTTTATTCCTACTCATCTAGATTTGACCCTATCTAAAGGAACGATGTTATTTTCAAGAAATAATGTGAAGTTAGTATTTCATTTTTTCGACTCCCCTAAACGACTATAATTAGATTCTATACATAGGTCTCATTCTTATCTGCATTATGTTTCTCGATTCTAAAGATGACATGCAAGATTTTTCTGTCTTATCAACTTGAGTGGAAATAGATTGGCTTAATTTTCACGTTGTGTGTTTCATAGGGTATTTGATTGTACTTAAATGTTACTTTTTAAAAATAATAATGATATTCAATTTTAATTATCGAAGTCATTAATTTTCTATAATTCTATTGCTTTAAATAATAAATTACTACAGTCGATCGATGATCGCGAATAATGAATAACATGAAAAATGTAATTATCGGACTATGTTTGACCTACATAATTTCCAGAGCAGTTTCGGACAATAATCGGGAGGAAGATAATATAATAAATTGAGAAAGAATATTGAAGACTGAATGAAACCCATTGGAGATAAATAAGATAGCAACTGACTAGACTGAAATAGATGGGCAAAAATGGATTAGAATGAGCGAATTTGACTGAAAATTATTTATTTTCATCCAATAAAATATTATCAACACACTTTTCTGACAAGAAGATGGTAAAAAGTGATATACAAATAGCAAAATCATTTACATAATATTATCTGATATTTTATCATTTGACAGTTTAAAAGACGATCATCTCTTCCATCCAATCACCTCCCGCCACATGTCTTTCCGGCATTAC
>CAIGRB010149778.1:45671-60655 GCA_903798255.1 Fraxinus quadrangulata
ATGAGGACTCATCCTTCCGCCTTGTTGACACCTCTGCCAAGTCCCACCACCACAACAATCATAACCGCCCGAAGTTTAATCCTCGGTGGCGCTTTAACCCCCACCACCAGAGATCCCAGCTGCCTCAGCGCCGTGACGAGGAAGTCGAGGCTAAAAAGAGGGAGGCTGAGAAGGACCGTGCTCGTAGGGACCGTCTGTACCATCTTAACCGCTCCCAGATGCCTCAGCGCCGTGAGTCCGCTGTGTTTAAATCTTCTGTTGACATTCAGCCGGAATGGAATATGCTGGACCAGATTCCGTTCTCTACTTTCTCCAAATTGTCTTTCTCTGTCCCTGAGCCTGAAGATTTATCGATCTGCGGTGGGCTGGAGTATTACGACAGGGCTTATGATCGGATTACCCCGAAAAACTGCCGACCATTGGAACGTTTCAAAAACCGAAACTTCTTCAAAGTCACCACAACTGATGACCCTGTCATTCGCCAGTTGGCTAATGAGGATAAAGCTACTGTTTTTGCAACTGATACTATCTTATCGACCCTAATGTGCGCCCCCAGGTCTGTCTATTCTTGGGATATCGTGATCCAGCGGGTTGGGAATAAATTGTTCTTTGATAAGCGTGATGGGTCACAGTTGGATTTGCTTTCAGTACACGAGACCTCACAGGAGCCCTTGCCTGATGTGAAAGATGATATTAATTCAGCTTACTCATTGAGTGTCGAGGCAGCATATATTAATCAAAATTTTTCACAGCAGGTTTTGATTAGGGATGGGAATAAGGTTGCTTTTGAGGAGCCCAATCCATTTGCCAATGAAGGGGAAGAGGTGGCATCGGTTGCTTATAGGTATAGGAGGTGGAAATTGGACGATGATATGCATTTGGTTTCACGTTGTGAAGTGCAGAGTGTGATGGAGGTGAATAAACAAAAGTCGTTTTTGACCCTTAATGCGCTGAACGAGTTTGATTCCAAGTATTCTGGTGTGGACTGGAGACAGAAGCTGGATACACAACGAGGTGCAGTGTTGGCGACTGAGTTGAAGAATAATGCGAATAAGTTGGCAAAATGGACTGCACAAGCTCTTTTGGGTGGTGCGGATATGATGAAATTGGGTTACGTTTCAAGGGTTCACCCAAGGGATCATTTTAACCACGTAATTTTGGCAGTTGTGGGGTACAAACCAAGAGATTTTGCTACACAGATTAATTTGAACACTTCAAACATGTGGGGTATTGTGAAGAGTATCGTGGACTTGTGCATGAAGTTGAATGAGGGTAAATATGTTCTCGTGAAAGATCCTTCAAAGCCACAGGTGAGAATTTATGAGGTTCCACCGGATGCGTTTGAGAATGATTATGTTGAGGAGCCCCTGCCGGAGGAGGAACAGGTTCAGCCGCCTGCTGATGATGCAGATGATGCCGAGGCAAATACTACAACAAAAGATGTAGAAGAGAAGGAGATTAGTAGTGAAGCTGCTTAAAGTGTAATGATTTCTCGTTCTAGTTATATTTAATTATAATTAGATTTATCCCCTTACTATTATGTACTTAGTACTTATGGTTGCATCTCAGTGTTTATTATGTTGATGTATGGGAATTCGTTTCTTGCTTAATTCAATGGATTTATTTGATTGATGCTAATTTCTATTGTAAGTTGAAATATATGAAATATATGCCCAGCTAAGTAAACAGATAGTGAACATGTATTGAACGTAAAGATTTTTTATTAACCTTTCCTTTTGGTAATACTGATTTGAAGAACTGAAATTTATTTAGGAGTAAAAGCATTGACCAAATCAATTCTGAGTAACGGAACTTGATTTTTCTTTCAGATTGAAATATGACCTCATATATCTGATATGATATGAAATATATTTGGTCTAGAATGGTTTTTAATTGGTAATGGATTGAAGGATAAAAGAGGCTACAAAATAAGAGTTCTATGGCTGTCTAGGTATGCTTTGAAAATTAAAATTTAGAATTGAGGAAGAGGGGTACCATGGTACAAGATCTATGGTTAAATTGTAATGGACAGCCTGAACCCAGAATTTTATATATGCTGATGACATTAATCCCACAGAAAGAAGTTCTTATTGAAGACTATGTGTGTTGACTGAGAAAGCAATTGAGTCTCTAATTTCTTGACAATGTAACTGTAAACCATGTAGGAGTAAATGTAAGAGTTGAACCAAAACTAGAGTATTAATTCTCATTTAGGTTAAGCCTTAGGATGCGGAATTGGTTGTTTCCCAGCAGCCTTCCCAGGCGTGGCAGTAGTGTCAATAATTGTACAAAGTGAAGGAAGTAGGGGCATTTCTACTTTGAGCATTGAACAAATTGGCTTTGTTAGAGAAATCATTGGAATACCTGCATGAGTAAGCCTTCCTAGTGGCCTTGGAAATTTGAGGTTCAGCCTTCAATGCTAAGATTATTGCCTAAGTCATGGTCCAAATGGATTTCAACTCAAGCCTCTCCTATATAGCATCTTTGAGTACATTATTGTATTTTCAGCAATGACAGTAAGAGGTCAGAATCAAGGTTCAACAATGAACCAAATTGAAAGAAGAGTAACGAACGAAGAAATTGGGAGCAAACAGCTCAAAGCTCTCTGTATATATTCTTTTCTACCTCAATATGGAAATTACAATACTATAAAAAGGGCAAAAAAATAAAAAAAAACACGAGTCAATTGCTCTTGCTAACAAACTGACAACTTCTCAATGAATTAACTTTGTTTTTGAGAGAGAATTGTAAACGCAAGTTTGGAAATAGAACTAGAACGAAGCCTGTGTAATGTGACTTAAACTGTGGGCTGATCTCCTGCATCATAATATATATATAATGGTACTCTTTAAAGCTTAGTTTCTTTTGTTGTATTGTAGGACAGTTTTTCATCATCTATTGGCGATCTTTACACTTCTGTATAATATCTCATGGTTCTTTCGCAACTTTTGCAACTAATTGATCCTTATAGTTTTCTGTTAAAAGTTACCTATGGTTTAGCTGGGTTTAAATTTTGTGTTTCTTTTCCAGGCTACCAGTTAGATGAGCACAAAGATCGGATTTCATCACACATTTGCTGACTGCACGGGAACAAAATAAAAAAAGGAAGAGGAAAGAACGGGAAGAAAAGGACTTGCTGGTTTTTTCGACCTTTTTTTTTTTTTTGATACTTTAGTATTTGTCGACTTCTAGTCTGGTTGTTCTCTAGAGGATCTTTTACTACTCGATTTTAGGTTCAATAAACACCGTTATTAATTTTTACATACCAATTCCATGACTCGGATGATATTTCAAATGTACTGTTGAGATATGCATACTTATTTACATACAAATATTGGCATGTTATAAGATTTTACTTTGTTAATTTTGGTTGATTCAGTCATATAGTTGGTTTTTCAGGATACGAGTAATAGTGAAGAGTGAAGACAGTAAGCTGGATATAAATTTATTTATTTATTTTTTCTTATGTGGAAAGTCCCAAAATTTGCTAAACAACTCGCTGAAGCGACTGGTTAGTGAAGAATTGCATCATTTAGACTTGTTCAGTTTAATGTTATAAATCTTTTTCAACATAATCTGTACCATATGAATTAAAAAAATGATAATTTCTTGCTTCAAGATTTGAAACTTGGCAAAAGTCTTCTTTATTGAAATATGGAGTCACAGTGTGTGGACAGTCTAAGCATGAAACAAATGTATCCATCAGATAAAAGCAACTCACAAGACAAAAATATTATTTAAAATGCAGTAAGCCCATAATATCTCCAAGGAGTAGCCATCAGATAAAGCTGTATGTTGTGCTCAAATATGCAATCAGTCCATCCTGACCGTCGATCCCACTTCAGATTTATGATCAGCAAAATTTCACATCTAATGGCATAGACCTGATTCACAGATTATCTCAATTGATGGGATATTTGCGTCCTAACACCAACTACTTTGACCCTTGTGGGCCATGCCGTGCACAATTCTTTGACTAGGTTACATGTTCATTTTTCATTTTTCAACTCAAAATTTTTTATTTTTACTTGTTCGACTTAAATATCTTCTAGAAAATCTTCATCGAATCAATTCTTAATTTGCCGGACTTTAATGTTTTATACATAAACTATACATATCTTTATATAAACAGAAACAAACAATTAATTAATTAAAAGGGTAAATTGCAACAGCTGTCCCTAATTTTTTTAAATATTTGTAGATTTTATTCTAACGTTTATTTTGTGCCAATGAAAGTTCCTAACCTTTCATAAATATGCAACCGAGATCCATCTGGACAGATATCGTCCAAAATAACGTCAGTTGATTTGAAAAATTGAAAAAAATGAAGTATTTTGACCTTTGTAAGAAGGGGCAATTTCGTCAATCACTAAAATAACTAAAAGGAAAAAAAAAAAACCTTAATCCATCCCCTCACCCAACCCAAATACTTCATCTTCTTCAACACACCCACGCTTCGCAATGTTGAAGCTACCCTCATCTCAAATCCCAATTTACCTCATTTTTCCTCTTCATTTATCTCTTATTTCATCGCCACAGTCCAAATGAAAGAGGACCTTTATTACCCCCAATTTTCCTCGACAAATCTCAACAAAAATAAGAACAAATAAAAAAAATCAAGAAAAAAAAACCTAAAAACCCAAAATGATTGATACTAGAGTAGACGATTTCTATCGTAGAGATTTGACCATAATACATGCGATATTCATATTCTACTACTCTTTATCCTTCATATCTAAAGTCAATGGAGCATAATTATTCTAGAAAAGAAACATATTTGCAAATGGTGGATTTGGTTTTGGTTTTGATACAGCGAGTCGGATTAGATTTGGTTTTGGTTTTGGTTTTGGTTTTGGCAGCGACGAGTGGTCGTTGTGGAAGGAGGAGGCGGCGGTTCGGTTAGATTTGATTTTGGTGTAGAGGTGTGGGGGTGGTGTGGCCTGTGGGGAAGACGAACAGTTCATGTTCCTTTTATTTTTTTATTCTTCATTTTAATTATTTTGAGGGAAGTGTACGGTACTTTGAGCAATGAATGAGAAAAATATTGTATGGACGAAATTGTCCATCTTTAAAATGGTCAAAATATCTCTTTTTCAATTTTTCAGGTTTATTAATGGTGTTTTGAATAGTTTTCATTCATATGGATTACAGTTGTATATTTATGAAATGTTAGAGATCTTCATTAATACAAAATAAAGGTTAGAGTAAAGTCCTAAAAATGAAAAGGTTAGGGATCGATGTTGCAATTTTTTCTAATTAAAAAGTAAAAACTATTGTTTCAATTTAGATATTTCTTGTAAAAATTTCATTTTTTTCTGTAATTCATCAATTCTCATAAAAGAAACTATCGCTGTAGATGATCATCATAAATTGTGCCAAAAATACTTAAGTTTGATGTTTATGAGAGAAATATCAATTTGAGATAAAATTGACAAGGATGACAGGTTCATTTCAACGGATTCAATTTTTTTTATTGGGGTAATAATTGATTGCAAGAAAAACTTGTACGAGTGCCAAATAGAAAAGGCAGCGCTAAAGTCTATCTTAAAATAATTAAGAATAGCCGCCTTCTTCTTTGTCTGTTTCACAAATAGAGGACTCATAGGTGTCCAAACCCTCTCTCTCTCTTTCTCTCTCTCTAAAAAGTGTATCTTTGTTGTTCAGTTTTAACACAGCAACTCTTTGAATCTTTGGAATTCTTGAGGTACTATGTTTCTTTGATGCTTTTAAGGTTGTTTTAAAGAAACTTTCTTTAATTGTAGTACACTTTTTGATTTTAATGATTGATTAATACTTGGGTTTCTTGAATTACTGTTGTTGGATGTTTACTCTGGGTGGTTCCAATTGTTTTTATCGTGTTTAATTGAAGGATCTTGTGTATCAAAATTGAATTATTAGTCCTCTTTTACGTGTTCGGTACGAAGTATTGGATTACAGACATGGAGAAAAAAAAAAAGTTAAAATCTTGTTACTGTGTCTGTAGTGTCCAGTCTGGTAGAAAGCGCCCAGACAATTTGAATGGAAACTCCTGTTTAATTAGAAGCTTTCGTAATTCGTAATAGAATTTTTCGAAGAAATAAACATTTTTAGCATTAGCACGAAGAAAGAATCATCGAACATTGATTATATTAATGTATTTTACCTGTTATCTCCTAACTGTTCGGCAATTTACTTTAACAGATGATATCTCAGCATGTAGGATCATATGCACTATAATTAAGGGTCATAACTTCCACTGAAGTTCATCAGAAGTAAAAATGAATGTCGACTCATCTTCTACTCGTGAAGATCAAAGGGCATCAGAGAATTCTTTAGTGGTAAACTTGTGAAGCTGCAACTATATGATTAATTTTCTATTATTTCGCAAATTCAATACTTATTGACACTTTTGTCTTATAGATTGTTAACACAGAGAAGCACTTGTTGGCGTTAATTTACTCTAAAGGTCTTTTACACGGTGACGTTCTAGAGCTATATCATAAAGTCAGAGCTAGTTATGAGAAAATTATTTTAAGCGATTCAGACCTTAGGGAGCTTAAGGAGGCTGAGTATCTTTTGTGGAAGCTGCATTACGTGCACACTGATGAATTTCGTAAACGGATACGGCAGAATACAAAAAGGGATGCTCAGCATGACAACGTTAATTCTCAAGCAAACATTGATAAACATCTGGAAGGATTTAGGACATTTTTGTCTGAAGCGACAGAATTCTATAGGAATTTGATCATAAATCTTAGAACAGATTGTGGGGTCCCCGCAGAAGTTTTCATGGATAATAAGGTTGGAAGTTCATTTTCTATTGAGCCCACAAAGCTGCATAAATGTCAATATATGTGCCATCGCCTTTTGGTTTGTCTCGGGGATCTTGCGAGATATACAGAGATTTTTAAGAAACCTGATGCCTGTAAATGGTCCGTTGCAGCGTCCTACTACGTAGAAGCAACCAGAACATGGCCAGATAGCGGAAATCCGCATAATCAGGTATTTTTCTTCGTAATATCTCCTTATTATTGGGG
This sequence comes from Fraxinus quadrangulata, assembly GCA_903798255.1. Lineage (NCBI taxonomy): Eukaryota > Viridiplantae > Streptophyta > Magnoliopsida > Lamiales > Oleaceae > Fraxinus > Fraxinus quadrangulata. The sequence continues at coordinate 52,688 of CAIGRB010149778.1, forward strand.
TTCCTATTTATTCTGAAAACTCAATACAATGTTTGGGCTGTTATAATCACGTGATTTGTTTATAGGGAAAGTAGTTTCACCCAGCACATAAAACCCTGAAAAACTGAACTATTTTTACCATTGTAAGATTTGAATTTGAAAGTTTCAGCGTGTTTTCAGTTAGCATTGTTGGCAACATATGTTGGTGATTCTTTTCTTGCTGTGTATCACTGCACAAGGAGTTTGGCAGTTAAAGAGCCTTTTCCTGATTCGTGGAACAACCTTATGTTGCTCTTTGAAGAGGTGAAACTCGTTGTCTCAAAAAATATATAAATAAATAATCGAAAAAATCATTCTTTCCGTATACGTATTAATTTGTTATTCCCTTTGTCGTGATTTTGCAGAACAGGATATCTCATTTGCACTTGCTGTCTTCTGAGGTGCAGTTTGACTTCTCAAATCCATCGACGAGACTATCCTTACAGAATAAATCACATGCAGATAGAGGTTCTGCAAATCACATAAACTTTGAAGACCTGGAGAACGTTTCTGCTGCAAAATTCAACTTATGGCCCATATTTATCCGAATGATAAGCTTATTTCTCATAAGATCAAGGTGCTGATTTCAGCATATTACTCTTCTTTCATGCATTTATTATCACTTTTTCGCGCTTTTTAAGGCTATTAGCTGCATCGTGCTATCAGTATCATCATATTCGAGCACTCTATTCGATCTTACCGTATCTGGTTGATATCCCAGATAGTTGTTTTAAGTGTGAAGTCTGTGAATTTTTGCAAATGGAGATTTCGTAGAGGATCATTGATCATTTATCTAGGATTTATGCACTGTACTTATTGAAAGGAGAAAGTCTATGGCCATGGAGAAAAATTTACCATGCATTGTTTGAATAGTACTTCAATTACATTCCCTTTTCAGTATGAATTTTTCAATCTAGTTCTGCAATGGTTTGTCTAATGCAGTTTGCAGGAATTTTCAAGCACTCTCGCTTCTTGGGTGAGCACGTTGGAAGCTTTATTGGCACTGGATGATGCAGAACTAAATGCTGCTCTTGAGTCTTACCAACTTATGGATTCAGCCAGAAAAGGCCCTTATCGTGCAATTCAACTTGTTTGCATACTCATCTTCACCTTCCATACACTGGCCGAAAACTCTGAAAGAAAGGAGCAAACAGAAAGAGACCACGAAAAGCTGTCTTCTCAGACACCATTCGTACTAACTTCTATGTTCATTTGCATGGGTCGCCTTTCCGAGAGATGTCTGAAAGGTAATTATAGGAAAATTTGCCCACTTTTACCGGCTGTGCTAGTGTTTGTCGAGTGGTTAGTCGGCACTATCAACCAAGTAGTAGCATATGTTGCAGATGAGAGGGTTATGAATGCTGTATCTTACTTTTTCAGTTCTTTGGCTGATCTCTTGAATCGATTTGATGAAAATGAAAGAGCAATGGTTCCAGATTATACTGCTCTTTGGGAAGATCACGAGTTGAGGGGGTTTTATCCGATAACTCGAGCACAGGCTTTGCTCGACTTCACGACTCGATCGGAATGCATGGAAGATTTCGAGAATAAGAATATACTGCGTTCTCGACGCATTCTTCATTCGGCAAGAATAATTGTAGACAGTCTTAATGGTTCTCCAAACTGGATCTTTTTTGATAAAGTGGAATGCAAATTTTATATGGGAAAGACGAGAAAATTCGACCAAGGAGGAGTGGAATTAGCAGTATCCAATTCTTGTCCTGAAATTACAGAGCCTTACGAGCAGACGGCTAGATCCATAGAAGTAGAGGAATCTTTTTCAGGCAAAAGTCGAGATCACCCCAGTTTAAACACCCACACTGCAACTACAGAAGAGGAAGAAGTCATTCTCTTCAAGCCGATTACAAGACATAACTCAGCTCCACTATATATTTCCAATGCCAAAAATGATCAAGTTTATCATGAAGGCAAAGAGATTCACACAACAATTCCTGATGAGTTCTTGCGTCGTGCCACATCACTTTGTATTACTCAGAATCCGCCAGAGAACGATTCATTCAGTTTCTGCCCCATCACGTCTGATTCAGAACCCAGCAGGCCGTTCAAACGGCAAGAGCCTCAACTGAAGAACACGACTGGTCACCCACCCGGGCCTCCCTCCCTCAATGCTTGGTTCCTTAGTAGAGAAAGTTCGAATACTGAAGAGAAAGGGCTAAAAGACTTCACTAAACACAAATTAAGTCCCATTGAGGAAATAGCTTCTACATCATTTTCTAATATCTCGATCAACGAAACTAAGGATTCTGAGGATGCCCTGGTGCAGATTTCAGCGAGTACCCCGAGTTCTCCTTATGTCGCCCCATTGCCTTCTGCCCCAGTATTACCTGATGACTCTCTTTGGTTTAGGAGGAATTTGTCTAATTTTCCAGAGTTGAAGCCTGCAGGCGGGAACGAATCAGATGGCATTCTAGGCGCAGCACCAACCCTTGGATTCCCCGGTCACTCTGTAATTGCTCCACAGATTGGATTTCGTCCTGGAGTTCTTGGTCTTGTTGATGGATACCCACCACTACTCGGAATGAGTTCTTCCGAATGGCTATATCACTATCGAAACAGTCAGAACCCGGAGAGTGCCAAGAATCTCATATCACCAGTTGCCCCTGCCTACGGAAGTTTTCAGACGAATAACATTTCCACATTCGATCTCTACGACCAGTGGGGAAATCGTTTTGTTTCCAGTCCCACTGTGTATTCAGACAACCCTCGACCATATCTAAATTCTTCCCTTGTTTATGGAGCAGAAGGACAAAGAAGGGACAAACTTTTTCTTGGTTATCAAAGATCATTTCCATATGTATGTGGTGTTGGAATGGAGCTAAGAACAGAACAGCCACCACTTCTGCAGTATCTTAAAGAGAGAGAATGGCAGCTGCAGCCAGATTCCCAACTAAAAGGTCCAACTTTTATGGGATGAATCTATCATCCTATATAAGTGTGTATATACATAGAAAGTGTAACATTTCGAAATTGGCACCATGTGTGATTTTCTGTAACTTATTGTTTACAGCATTTTACAGATTGAAATGTTGGGTTGAATTAACATATGGAAAATGCTATTTGTACATAACATTTTACAGGTGTTATAATTGACAAATGGTGACCCTCTATTGAGGGGCGCCTAGAGGGCTGTCATTTGTTAATTATGGCACTCATTATGTACGCCTAGCATAACCCTTAACATATTTGCAATTATGCATGTATTTAGTGTATTATCTTCAATGTGCTTCATCTCCGACTCTACGAGGTTTTTTTTGGGTGAAAATTTCATCTTTTGGCTTGTTTAGTGAAGGAAACTAGACGACGACTGTCGAAGCAAGCATTTTCTGTTCAGTCAGTAACGAATCAATATGCAAGGGGGTTCCGTAGTACTTGCTTCATGCCTTTCCTTCTTACATGGTATATATTGGCTTTAAGTCATGGATGTTCAAAACAATCGTTTCATCATATAAATTATAAAAGAATTATTAGATCATAAATTCTTTTTCAAGATCAATTTGACGAGTTTTTCCTAATTTTTATTCATTGAGAAATCATTATAGCAATGTATCCTATCTTCTTGCTCCAAATTTAGAGGGTATAAATGAATATTTAAAAACTTTTGTCCCATAATAAACAAAATCAAGAAATTTGCAACTGAAATGCAATCTCAGTAATACTATGGACCAGTTTTGTAATACACTATACCAGTACGGGCCCTGGGCCCAAAAAGGTGAGGCCCAAACTTTTTAAAAAACATTACTGATTGACCCAAACTCTCTCCCTCACACACACACGCACTACACACAAATCTGCAATCTGAGGAACCCTAATTCCCAATAATGGAGTCTAAACAATCAAGTACAGAAGATTTCTCATCCGCAAAAGCAGTCTTTCTTGGAGCCTTAGCTCCTGGGGTTAACGTATGAAATGATTTTCTCATCTTTTAGTCATCACTCCGAAGTTTCTCTGTTCCAATTATTTTTACCTATTTCAACCAAAAAAAAAAATTCACAGATTTTGATCGTTTTGTATTTTAATTTTAGGGTCCTACTTGGAATACTTTAAAGATTTCATTCTTGATGCTGGGTCTATGTCTGGCTGCTATGTTGGGCTTAGCTTTCTCTTCCAGTGATTCTGCTTTAGTACTCCATGTTACATTTCTTTTTCTGATCACGGGCACCCTTTTCTTGCTCCTTACTAGGTACTACAATTTTCTCATAAATGATTAGAATTTAGAGAATGTTTGACTTAAGAATAAAAAAGTAAAATACTTGTGGAATTACTTGATAGTAACTTGCTTTTAAACTAGAATCTATAAAAGCTCAACATGTTAGGGAATACAAGAATTACTTGATAGTAACTTTATTTTTCTTAGTCTTAGCCAAAAACATGTGTTTAGTCATATTGAAGATAAGAAGTTTTCTTTTCTTTTTCTGGGTATGTCCTTATTTTATGGACATGCGTACGCATTGAATGTGTTTAGCGAGCATATAGGCAAAAATTCTTTTTAACTTTGATCAGGCAATTCTGTACACAAATAAGGTTGGATATTAAACCTTGTTGTGATGGCATGTTCTTGTATGTATGGACTACAAAAATGCTCGGGACAAGCAATACAAATTTAACTTATTTTTATACTTTAATCTTGTATAGCTTTGTTCAACCCAGCATATTGGAAATGCCATATAAGTTTTTGATAGACCATTTAGACACGTCTTTCTGTACAGAATGCATGGTGAACAAGTTCATGGCTCTTCTGAGATGGTGTATGTGTACGCTGTGATAGCTAAGGCTTCATTTGGTCCAAATGCCTTAGCCATAATAAGTAAAATAAACTAGGTCCCTATTTGATGGAGATTACAATTAGATTTAGTAGATTTTAATAAAAAATTGATGAATTCGTTTGGTTGAAAAGTTGTGGTACCATAAAATGTGTAGTTAAAATGAATTGTTGACTTTGATTTAGATTAAAATCTAGATTTTAATTTCTACTAAACAGGGCTAGGTGTACAATGCATGTCTTTTCTAATGGAGATGAATGGATTGGTGTTGCATTCCTAGTAGTCTTATAAAATCGTAAATTGCGCCTCCAGAAATTTTTTTCGTCAGATCAAATGACTATAAACAGATCTTCATACTGCAATCTTAACTTCATGCTCTATATATGTTGTTTTTATGTTGGAACTTGGTATTAGACTCTTGATATTGCATTCATTTTAGAAACATCTTGATGTAGTACATAATAATGATTGATAGTTTCCTACTACAAAATTATGATTAATCTTTTCTAGTGTGTTTTATCTTTTTTAGTTTTCTTTTATAGTTGTAATAGGTTATATATATATTTTTTCTTATTTCTTGTTTAGATTAAAATTTTAGTTTATTACCTTTTAGAATCTAGTTTCCTTATTTTGGCTTCCTTATGTTAATAGGATTGGGGAATAATTTTGCTTATAAATACAAAGGTATACATGTTTTGAACAATAAATTATTTTTCAATATATGCAAATCAAGATTATTTCAATATAGTTCTTAGTTTCAATTCTTATTACAAGAATTTCTAAACGCTTTCGCACTAAAATTGGTATCAGAGCAAGAAAATTACCTCAATCTGATGATTGACGATGGTCCAGGCGAACAACCGACAACGAACGAAGGTTTGAAAAAATTGAACAGCGACTAGAGGGGATCGATGAGACTTCGCAATATCACGCAGTTGCTGACTGTGATGGCCATTGAGAAGAATCGCAAACCCGAAGCAGAACAACCGAGTTGGCGTGAGACTCTTCGTGACATCACACAAATGCTAACTGCGTTCACCGTTGAGAAGAATCGCGAGCCCATTAAGGAACAACCGGGTGGGCAAGATGATTGGCTCGAAGAAGAAAACCCAGATTTCGAGATGATGCAGGAGACATTGACTTGGACGAGAGGAACCTAAGCGTTGCAGTGGACATTAACCCGCACCCATAGACTAAGGCTAGACTTTGACCCAACTTGGAGGAGAAACGACGACTCGTCGTAGATCACAAATGACGACAACAATTGGGACCAAGGCTTGATGGTCTAGGCGCGAGGCTCATGAATCGCGAACTCGTGGCATTGCGGGTTTGCGAGTTCGGACGCAAGGAAAAGAAATCGAATTATGCTTATTTTAAGAAGGAATGTCACATAATAATTGTCCGTGAAGAAAATATGATGAGCATGGTTGGGAAAAAGTTGACTTTAAAGAATGCAACTAAAGAATATAATGACGTTTATCAAGCACATCAAGAAATTGAAATTTCTTCAATATCAGTATTCATATAAAGTTTTGAGTATTTTCCTCCTGATTGATTGTATTTTTTCTTCAAGAAAACTCGAGGACGAGTTTTATTCAAGTATATGGGATTGATGTAGTACATAATCATGATTAGTAGATTCCTACTACAATTATGATTTGTCTTTTCTAGTGTGTTTTTGCCTTTTCTAATTTTCTTTTATAGTTATAATAGGTTTTGTTTTTTTTTTTGTTCTCATTTTTTGTTTAGATTAGAATTTTAGTTTATTACATTTTATATTTTAGTTTCCTTATGTTAATAGGATTGTGGAATAATTATGGCTATCTATATTATATTAAATATCACATCAAGTGAGAATAATTTTTTAGACGATTCTACGCTTGCTATAATTCAATTATTTCAATAATACCTTATTTTTCGTTTTTCTATAATTCAATTATTTAAATAATACCTTACTTTTCGTTTTTCAATATGTATTTAGTTTATTTAACCATTTAGTTACCATCAATGTACATGTACATTTGACCAATTCATTTCATTTTACATGCTTTCATTAATGTATGAATTCCTTATTATTAATTCTCAATTAATTATCTTATGTCTCTCTTGAGTATAATTTGAGCCATGAAGGAAAAATCCACTTATCTAAACTTTCCATTATCTGACTGCATTTATGGATGGTTCCTAGTTGAGAAAATAAATGCTGCCGATTGCAATAATTTTCTTGGTTTTCCTTGCTTGCATTTTGCCACAATCTAGTTATATGTTTTGCTTAGTACGAGTTTGTGAAAATGTGGCTTAAGGGGCAATATGGACTTTGTGGTAGCTTTAATTACCCACTTAATTCGTGTGACGAGTAAATAATTTTAAATTCGTGGACTAAATTCTTGTTATGAAGCTATAAATTCTACAGGTGCTTTTGTTTTCCTTCAATTTGATTCCAGAGTTTTGAATGCATCTATTGATAATGAATCATCGTGATTGATAGGCTTCTAACTCATTTGAGGTCTATTCTTTCGTAGATTTCTTGCTGAGACAGGGCTTGTCTCAGTCAAACACCAAATGCAGGAGATCGGCTTAGCACCTGGAAATGGAGAGGATAAAAGCAAGAAGAGCAACTGAAGCAACTCAATACATTATACAGTTTCAGAAGTACAATACATGGAAGAAACAATCTCAAGTAAAAAAAGAAGTTAATATAACTCGTCTCTTGATTTTTGAAGATCTGCTCATTTCTTCGCTAACTTGTGCTTCAATCTTCCTTTGGTTCCTTCTTCTTCGACTTGTCCTTTTTGGCCTTGATGTGGCAGAAACACGAGCAGCAGGGTAGTTGCAACAAGAACTTCATTTCTCTTTCCGATATGACATTTGTGTTGACATAATACCTCACTTATAGATGAGGAATACCTTGATGTTTTTGCCCATTTGTATTACTGTATTTTGATTCTTTTCCTAACCCTTCCAGATAAAGATGCTTATCTTATCTTGTTAATACACTAAACATAAGAAGATGCTTTAATTCTCCAATTCAAGATTAATGCCTTCTTTTTATCTACTGTGTTTTTATTCCCTGAGGTGGATATTACAGTGCTCAAATATATTAAGCAAAGTTTAAAAAGGCGAAGCTAAGTACTGAGATGGTTTTTCTTTATGAGGCGAGGCGTAAGCC